>JAAGNO010021652.1:50760-66052 GCA_033439905.1 Ceryle rudis
TCTCCTGCCTCCTCTACTTGATTTTTTACTCAGAGGAATGCACCTGTCTTGAGCTTGGAGGAAGTAATGTTTGAATATCAACCAGCTCTCTTGGGCCCCATTACCTTCTAGAGTCTTAGCCCAAGGGATTCCTCCAGGTAGGTCTCTGAAGGACATAAAGTTAGCCCTCCTGAAGTCCAGGGTTGCAGTCTTACTTATTGCCATGCAGGGTCAACCAAGAGGAGCTCAGGACATCGTCATGTACATATCAGGTGGATGCTTCAGGACACTGGAGCAGTAGACAGTCAAAGGAAGACTCTGAGCTAAGCCTGTGAAACAGTCAAGGGCAACGACAGAAATTCAAGGTCAGCACTACAAGGAGCTTGCCTACGTCCAAACAAGGACACAGACACAACTGCAAATGCATCCTGGAGAAGCAGTCATCCTTTGACCAAGGACAACTCAGTTCTGTCCAGAAGATGTTAATGACCACACCATAGATGGAGAAAGATGAGTGGAGGGAACCTCTTTGAAGCATTGATTTCCCAAGATATCCAGAAATTGGCTTGACTTCCATGTCCCTCAGTGTCTAAACTTTCAAGGGTCTAAGGCCTTTCTCCTTACAGGCTTGCCTTCCCTAGGATTAATGGTCATGAATGACATTGGTATTGATTTTATGAGAGCCAGGAATTTCACACAGCGAAGCTCATACATAATTACAGATCATCCTCTGAACTTCAGCTAATGCATCAGGATTTATAAAAATCAAATCTGAACTTGAGATAACAAAAGGCATTCCCAGCACAGCAAGTTTGTACAGAGAAACCTGTGCAGATCTCTGCCCTTATGGTTTAATGCACCACAGGCACAGCAGGCACAGAACAAGGGTACGCCTGGCATGAGCAAAGATATGCATCCATCAGCCTAGAATAGCATGGATCCAACTCATATCCTCAAATCTGTGAGATGCCTTCAAGTGGTCAGAGTGATCACCAAAAAGTCAATCTAAGTTCTCTCTCCTTACTCTCTTGCATTTTGGAAGCTGGTCTTGATCCATTTGTCTTTGACTGAAGCTGTCAAAAATTCTCAGATCCCAGGCGTATGAAGAAAACAACTTTTCCCTTCTACCTACATTGGATCAGGGATCCATATAAAGAGAGGCAGCATCTTTGTGTTAAATAGTCTTCAATTAGATTCTTTCACGAATATGCTCTATTGCTTTTAGGACTGATGTTCATTTTGACACTATCAAGAGGGGAAAAAAGCATAACTATGCACTGTATGAAACAGAGCTGTTTTTTGATTTGCTTGAAATGTACCACTTGATATTTTTTCTTGTTTGAAGCATCTTGGCATCTGCAGCCAAAGGCAGACAACTCAAGGACACAGCTGGTCCTACAGGCTCTAGAGAAAGCCTGGGAACAAAACCAGGGCTGCAGTGGTGAGAGAAGACTTGAGTAAAAGTGCAAAATCAGACTTGGCAGAGGGAGACACCATGAGCGTGGAGCACAGCCAGGCTTCAGTGGGTGCCTCAGTGGAAAACGTAAGGGCCTTTGTCCAGGACATGATTAGCAGAGGTCAGCTAATGAATAATACAGGAACAACACTTTTTCCTCCTCAAAATCCCATGTCCAGCCTTTAGATTCCACCTTCTGATGCAGCTGGAAAGCCCAATGCAAGCAAAGACTGCTTTGACAACCCATGTGTCTGCCACCTGTGAGAAGTGAAGGCCAAGAGTTTTGCTGGCTTTCACTTTGCAGCTCTGAAGGTTTTGTAGCATAGCAGAGAAAGCTGAGCAATCACCAGCTTCCAGGTGGCCATGGCAGTTGGTTTTGTTACCCCTTTGCAAGAGGGTTCATCATCTGTGAGCATGGTTCTTCTCATCCTGCAGGTCTTGCTCTGCTGCTGAGTCCTCACTGTGCTGCTGCTGGACCTCATGTCCTTGCCCCCTCCTGCAGGGTGGACAGCGGAGTGCTCTGTAAGCACTAAACAAAACCACAAGCTCTGGAAAAAATAAAATTGTATTTGTCTGCATGTCCACCTTGGGACCCACCTTTTGATAAAGACAAGCATTAGAACTATTAGATGATTTTTCTTAACTTGTGGCTCTTCTTTTTACACACAAACACTTACTACTGGATATCTTGGTTCAAGTCCAGGTATCTATCCTGCAAACAGGGTGCATGACTTCTAAAATCCAGGCAAGTCAGCACACTGGAAGGATTTACTGCTTATGGTAAATTACCAGATGCAGTAAATTCTAAAGGAGGAAGGAACACCAGCCAAAATAACATAGGTGTGTAGATCGAAGGAGCTAAGTAATCCATCCCAAGTGGGTAGACCTAGAAGGAACTGCTGCCAACCATACATGTAAGAGAAACTATTTGTTGTAAAATGCGCCCTGAATGCAGTTATAAACAGGAATAGCACAAAACCGTGGATGTTCAGATTAATGAATTAAAAGCAATGACAATTTTGATTGGTTGATAAAAAATTCCAATTGTTTTTTTTTTCCCGCAGATAGATCAAAATATACAATTTGAAAAGGAGAACCCAAATAACCCTCTATGCTTTAGGTCCAATACATATATCAACAGCCTCATTTAAGACATTTAAATGGAGCTTTACACAAGTGTTAGAGAAGAACCCAGCCCCCTTGGTTCCAGCCCCCATAGGGGCTAATGCCATCCTGTGCCCAGCACCGGATTCCCACCCCTCCCACCAAAATAACATTTGCTTACTAATGGCTCTTTCTCCAAAAGGTGTAAATGGGCCCTTGTTTGAGATCGTCACAGATTCAGCTTTATTCTTTCATCTTCAGTAATTTGAAGATTTTTTTTTTCCCCTGCAGATAGTTTCTATGTTTCACTCACTGCTATTCGCTAGAGAAAGTCTCTTGGGCTTTTTGCCCTTTGTATTTCCTCTCTTCTTTCATGTGGAGAAGACTGCCAACGTGGGATTTGCAAACTGCTGCCAATATGGGATTTGTGCTGCTGCGGCTGCCAATCTTTAATTTAGCATATGTATAAAGCTAATTTTTGGACACGATGCTAGTGCCTGGCATCTCTGCAGGAGTCAGCCAGGTTGTAATGTTTGTATTGTACTGCACTATAAAAAACAATAAAAAGAAAATATAAAGGAAAAAGGCTTTTATCTCTAGCTTTTATAGCTACAGATATGGTCTAAATACTTGTATTCTCCCTCTGCATCTAAAATTCGCTTCCTCCTCTTTTTACCATAGCCCTTTCTTTTAGATTTGCAGTTTGTGTTGCCTGCAGTAGGAGCCAATGATAGGCTTCTGCTCCCTACTGGGCATATCTTCGTATTAAAATGTATAAATGCAATTCTTTAGCAGAAGAAAAAAAGACTAGTTTCCCTTTAATTATATTTAAACTATGGAGCCCATGTGCAAAGTAATACTTTCTCCTTTTTAAAAAATATTTTAATACAGAGAGCCGGGGGAAAAAAAAAAATCTAATCATTCAGGAAACATCTTTCTTACAGAAAACATAAGCTTGACTACCCTTCTTTGGCAAGGACATCTGCTGTTCAGAAGGAGGTTCTTGCAGTGAATCCTCTAAACTACAGTGGTGCTGTTCTGGCCCCTGTGTGGGAGCAGGAAGGATCCAAACGCTGGCTGTGGGAGGCCCCCGCAGAAAGCACTCTGTGCAGTCCTGGGAAGCTCCTCAGCCATGTCCCAGGAGTGGGCAAAGGGGAAAGCCAATGGGCAAGGCAGGGCTGCAAGGTGGGCAGAGGGGAAGAGCTTCACGCTTCCCCATGATGGTGGCTACAGCAGGACAAAGGCTATAACTGGGGAGTACAGCTCCCAGTGGTCCTAGATGGATTAATCAGCAGATTTTAAGGAAGAGATGGATTTATAAGAAGAGCCTCCAGTGACAGTTCATGGTTCTTCCTTACAGAGGGTATTTACGGAATCTTTACCTAAACTATTGCAGCCCCTGTACTTGAAGGGCAGCTGTTCACCGTAAGAAGTGCAAGCATGAAGGAACCTCCAGAGAATGGGCTGCAGTTTGGAAGAGCATGACAGACTGTGACAGTGGCAAACTGAGCTAGTGACTTAAAGTAGGGCTCACTGAATGCATCCAGTTTGAGCACCTCTCCCCAAATGTAGAGGAAAAAATTGCCCGACGAGGGCAGATAAATAAGAGTTTTGCGCATTAGCTTTTTTTAATAATTATTTAATCTTTTGGGGATGCAGAATTTGTTTTGATTTTAATTTTTCTATCAACAGAGATTTTTGTGATTTCTTTTTCCCTGACTGATACTAGGTGAAGCAAAAGGGTATTGCATTGTCCTGGCACGACTTTTTCATTTTAATTACTGTGATTTAAATTACCCCATCTACGGAAGTCCACAATATAGTGTTGACTACCCAGTAATAGAAAGTAGTTTTTCCACACGGTTAGACTGGTATTTTCTAAGAAGGAGATCTGCTAGCTTGCCTACTTTCACAGCAGCAGTGCCATGTGCCGTAATGAGACAGGATTATTGTTGCAACCGCTCTTGAAGGCCTCTCTCCCCAGGCAGCCAAAGAATGACTGAGTCATGCAGGTGATGCATTCGCTGTAATGAGACGGACAAAACCCCAAAACCCACATCCAGGCCTCCACTTGGTGCAGAACAATCCCCTGTGTACCCATGCTGCTGGCAGAGGAGGGGGAGGGGAAGAACAAATCCACCGATGCTGGGGAAAAACAGATAATATCTATTAAAAAAAACAAAAGAAAAGGGAGTCTAACGCTAATACACCCTGCACAGTCATGCAGAAAAACCAGAGTTTGATTTCTAATCCTGGCCCCTCGTTCCCCTGTCTGGTGAGGAGCATGCGTGGGGTGGAAGGAGGTTCCGTGCATTGCTCAGCGGCAGCCCCTCCGGCTGCCTAATGAAAAGGGCTGACAGGCGCTTACAGGAGACCCATCCAGCCTGCCTTGGCTGGAAGGATGATGGCCTTGGCACAGAGCGTCGCGCCACAGGAGGGGACTTTTTCCCAGCTTTATAGACTCCATCCCTGAGGCCCTGTGTCTCTGCCAACTTCTGCCCAACGCAGGACTGTCTAGGCCTCCCTCTGGGGCTCATCCGCCGGCTGGAGAGGCTGTTATTGAGAAACACAGGACACGCTCTCGCAGGGCACGCTGAGCCTGGACCACCCTCGCTGAGCTTCCCGCACCTGCTGGCTGGGAGACGGAGCATTGGGGCTGGGAACAGTTGTAAGAATAGTACCATTGATAGGAAGCAGAAGCACAAAACATTTATCTTGTGCTAGGAGTTAGCAAGGCGGGTATTGTGCGGAGCCCTCTGTAAGTTAGAAATCAGCTCTATTCCCAGAGCATCGTTCCATCAGAAAATCCTACTGATGGGCACCTCAGAAATATGGAAGGGATTAGCTCTCTGAATGCCAGGATGCTGTTGCCAATGTTGTGCTCACATTACCAGCCGTGCCTCAAGCCCCTCACCTTCTCCCATCATGGGGGCAGAAGGAGGAAATGCTGTTACCTTTTCAGTGTCAAGTGTAACCAGGATGAACATGGGACAAACTCTATTTTATAGACCTCTGTGAAGCTTTAGGATTACAATGCAAACATTAATTTCCAACCTATAGTGGAGAAAGTGAAAGGATTTCTGCACCTTTGCTTTGCAAACTTCTCTCCTGGATGCCAGCCTGTGAGCACTGGTGACTGCACTGGTGAGCTGTTCCCAGTGACTAAAGTCTTATTCCTACGATGCATACCTGCTGTGGTTTGGATTGGTCATTTGATTTCATAGCGCACAGGGCTGCCCTCTACTACGAGCCAGTGGCATCTGAAGCTACTGGAGAAGCAAAGTAAGCAATTAAGGATGTTTCAGGCCTGTCTACCAGGATAAAACCTACCACAGGTTTGGTTTTGCCTCTGTCTGGCCCTTTTCTTCTGATTAAATCCCATGATTTATTAGGGTTGCCTGATGCAGGCAGAGCCCAGGTGCCCTGTTTTCCCTAACAAGGTATCACACAAGCTCCTGCAAGTGCTGTTCAGCCCCCAAACAAAGATATTGTCCCTGGTCTGAAAGCACAGGACAGTGTCGGTGTCCCGTCAATCACTGGTGACTCTGCTAAACCTTCCAGAAAAGGGACCGCCACCAAATATTGTTGCTGTCAGAGAGCTAAAATCTTTGACACCAACCAGGAATAAATCTGAACCAAGGGACAAATACTTAAACTGCATGATGCATCATGCAACCTGTTCAGAAGCCCACATAAAACCCAACCCAACCAAAACAACAACAAAGAGCTTCTCGGGAGGTCTTGGTATGACCTCACCATTGACCTGCTGATTCACCATTTAGTTGGGCAAAGGATTCATATGACACTAGTCTTTCCCAATCATGTGAGAAGGGTACCAAATAAAATGGAGTCAGTGGTGTGAAACATGAAATTATCCTCTCACATTTCATCTGTCAATTATTTCACATCAGCAGTCAAGGAAAACAGATGTAATGAACAGCTCATCATTCAAAACAATCAACCACTAAGCCCCCTTCCCTTGCTAAATATATTCAGGGCAAGATCTGCAGTGGTTGGATTTACATACAATGTGAATTGAGTTCACTGGCCTGTTTCCTATGCTGGGCCACACTAGCCCAGCTGTGCCCCTCCAAGGGTATGGGCAGCTGCCCACTCCCAATCTGTGCCCCCTCACTGTATAACAGCACATCCAAAGGCAATCCTGGTTAGAAGTGTGGTGTCTTTTAACATCACTTACTTGATATCCTGGGCATCCACCTCTCCTGATGTACCAGTGCTCAAGAAAAACTCTCTAAGCAGGACAACAAAATAGCCAGGGCAGGAGATAATCACAGTACCATCATTACATCCAAGGTAGATCACAATCAACAGTGAACGCAAGGGCACATCAAGCATGAATGATGCTGTTTTATTTAAAAAACAACTGATGTTCCTAAAAAATATCCATATTTAAGAGGCAGGCAAACACCTCCATTTTTTTTTCAATCTATTTTCTTCAAGTCTTAGCTCTTTGCAACCTTTGCATCCTTCCCATATCTGACTTTAGGACTCCTAAAGCCTGAACGCTGTTGACTGTATCTCAGTGTTAGTACCTTAGAAATCACACAGATGAGATAATTATCACTGCAGAGTGCTATTTAAAAATGTGTCACTATGACTAATGGGGAAAGAAAAAAAGGTTATTTTTTATTTCTCAAAATATGGCACACGCATCTAGAAAAGGTATTCAACAGTTAAATGCAGAACTTTTACATCTATCCCTTTGCTGATGTGAATATTAGAAAGGGGCGCTCTGTGGTCAGTGGAGCACTGCGGAAGCGCAGGCGGTCACACAAGAGTGATGTTTCCCACCTAATCGCACAAACACGCCAACAAACCGCGGCACCTCGGTGGTCTGGTTCCTCACTGATATTTCAGTTGTTCAGCTGCTGCAGCCACAGCCACAGCGAATTCTGAATTAAACACCAGTGCTCGGCAATGCTGGCGCTCGCAGTCAAGCATATCTTGATGAAATTAGAGATGCAGAAAATATTTTTTGACAGAGTGCACGAGCAAAACAGCCAGAAGTGCAGCCGGTTTGGTGTGAACGGCTCGTGCAGAGATTGAAACTGGGGAGATGTTGAAAATTGGACTCTCTGATTTTGGCAGGAAGAGGCGAATTTTATTAGCAATCTATGCTGCAAACATAACTTTCTGACTATTAACAGTTTTTAGTTGCCAAAAGAAAATCACCATTTCTAATTGCTTCTCAGCTCTTACATTTTATAATAGAAAAAAGGAGGAAGGCAACCAAACTTACATCTCCATTATGTAAAATATTAGATAAGCAGAGAATACAGTTGCGTTCCAGTTTAACAAAACCTTCACAAATGTAAACAGTTGACAACCTTCTGCCCAAACCCAGCACCTGTAATTCCACAACAATTTTGCACACACGTATTAAAAATGTCCAGGAAAAATTTGCAAAGCATTGTAAATTAAATAGGAATTGGTAAAAATAAGACTGGTTATTCTTACTGTTGCTATCAATTACTTCGTGTGGGGGGTCTTAAAAGTCTAAGGACACTTTATTTCCTTGAAGAAACACATTGTGTTCTCATTTTCCTTTGAAAGAAACAGAATGCAAATTTTAAATTAATAGTGCAAGAGACAGCAGGCTTCGTTCCAATCTGTAAAGCACCAAACCCCACCTGTTTTACTGTATTTTTTCCTATCCCAGAAGGAGAATACAGCCTTTCTGGCTCCACGAGTGCTGCCGTGATCACTGAGCAGAGGAAATTGCTATGAAACAATACTTTAAGTATTTCTGACTTGGAGGTCTGGACGGGCTAAATGAGACTTTTAAAGCAAGCACGTTTAAACTCCACTGAAAATACCCTCAGCTTTTTAGAATGTCCCCAGAGGTTTACTAAGACACAGCATGTAAAAAGTAGTAGCTAGTTCCTTTGCAGAGAAAGGCTGGCAAGCTCGACGGCAAAATACCCTTTAGTATATATAGCAGGGAGAGTGGTCACTGGGGAAGGGCCTAGATGGACTTGGATCCCATGGTCAGTGGCATTGCCCGGACAGAAACACACTGCTTGCTACTAAACCCAAACCAGTTGTTCTCAACCACAAGGCTGTATCTATTAATTACAAAAGCGTCTTTATTCAGTGCTCTGATTATGCAAGCTAAGAAGTAAGCTTTCCAGTTGCATTAAAAAGTATTGATTAGTTGCTCTGTGAGGTGAGTGGGGCCATTTCCTACCCTACCGTGCTGGAACATGGCTAGCATATGTACTAACTTGCAGAGGATGAGGTCTTGAAAATGAAATACAAATTCTACTACATGTCTTACTGGAGCCATGGGCGTCAGAGAGAAGGTAATGGAGAGTTATGCAGTGCTGGATGGGCAATGGCTTGAAACTCCTGCTGATGACAAAGGTAATGGACCAACACTGTGCGTGGGCACAAGGCAGGAAAGAAGGGCTCAGCTATGAGATCCCTGGGCTACAAAATGTCAGTTAAAGCACACAGCTGCAGACAGACAAGCTTTCTTGTTTGTCTCTGTGGCTGGGCACAGGGAAGCACACGTGTCAGTGACTTGCTCTGAGACCTTTCAGGGCCCTGGAGGCTGCTGGCAGCATTGCCACATGGTAGTCCTGGGTCATGGTGCTCTTTCACCTCCACAAAATATCCCCAGAGCAGAAGAGAAATGCAGTTCAGGTGAAACAGATGAGAGGGAAGCACCCCATCCTCATATGAGAAGCACCACGCTCTAGTCCCTGGTAGGACCCGGCCACGAGGAAAGACCTGATGTTCCTCTGACCAGGAATGCACAGCTCTACCTCAGCTTCTGTATACAACCAGGGTCCCCAGAGAAATCTCAGAGGAGCAAGGGGACAATGAAACCCAACCTTTCTTTCTTCCTTCTGCGAGATGGTGGAGCAACCCCTGCACATGCATTTTGAAGCCAGCCCCCAAGAGATGCAGCAACCATGACAGCCTCTGCACGATGTGCCCTGCCTGGCGCCTGCTGAGCCAGCGTGGCTCTGCACCCACCCCTACTGCTAGCCCCCTCGCAGTGCAACAATTTACCCTTGAATAAATTAGCAATAATTGGAAATCCACTTCACTGGACCTTACGCAGCATGACTAATGTGACTCACTTTTTAGCTCTGTTCCTTTTGTGTGACTACTCAGCAAAGAGGGTGCCTTAGAAAAGAGAAGAACCAGTAAACTTTATGCTGTGGAAAAAGAAATGACAGTCTCTGAAGAGTGATATAAAGGTTTAATAGGTGCTTTGGATGCACAAGAAGCAAGTGTTTTAAGAGTATTGTGGGGCACAATGCTTCTGCTGATGGCTTTTTTGTCTTTGTATCCTTGTCTTTATGGTTTAGATGGTGCATGTTAATTTTGGTGGCACAGGGACAAGGCTCAGAAAAGTACATTGCTGCAACAAAGGGAATACAAATCTGCAGGGCACAAATAATTTTGAAAAAAACAAGACTTGTGCTATTTACTGGAAACATTGCAGGGGTTGGGTAGGCTGAGAGTCATCTGAATCTCAGCCTTTGTCTTCACCTAGATCTCTCATGAGAATGTGGTTAAGACACTTAAGCCCCTCCTTAGTGGAAAAAGGATCATATTAAAGGATATTTAGAAAGGCAAACCCTTACAGTGAAATTACAGCATAAAAAGTTTACATGTCAGAAATGCAGTTTTTAAGAAATGAGATTGTAAACATTGTTAATTCTGAAGTGTCACAGCCATCAGTTTTCTCTCATGACTCTGTTCGAGCTCATTGTATCAAGCTAATTGCCAAGCCATTTTTTTCCCCCAAAAATAAAAGGAGTAATATTCAGCATATAAATGCCTGTGTAAGCCCTGTAATATAGCACAGCTACAATATTCAAACAGTTTACATTTTGGCAAACTCGGAGCACCCACAGTAACGCGCAGCCTGGTATATAAAGTAAGCACCATGAATTACAATACAGAAGTTGTGACATAATCACTGTGGGTTTATTAATGTTATATGAAAATGGCATGTTTAAATATTTATCTTTTGGTACCTGCCAACAGGTATTTTCCATTCTAGGGGGAGTACTTTTCTCTTGATTTATGCACATAATTCCTGTAACATGAAGCCCAGATATGCATGTAGAAGACAGAATAATACATCCCTGTAGCTACATTTTTTTCTAAGACATTAGTAAGACAAGTGTTTCTCAATTTCTGCGCAGGATCCTTAAGCAGAAATTGTGGTGCATGAAACAATCCCAATTTCCAGGGAAAAAATTATAGCCTTTCATTCTCATAGCAGCATGTAACTAAGGTTTAGATGAGCGAACAGATGCATGCAAAAATCAGCCATGAGAATGGAAAACATTCATTTTCACAATCTGCTAAATCTGCTAGGTATGCATGAAACGGAGCCAAAGAGATCTCCAGCAGAACGCAGTGTCACAGTCTTGGCACAACAGGGAACTTTCTCAGTTGCTCTTCGTGCCAGCACTGGCACTTGTACTGTACAGCTGTGTTTAGAGATCACTGAAATATGCTGGAGTCTCAAAGAGTTAATAATATGACTGCTATTAAAATATATTTTCTCCAACTCCCATTTTTCCAGGAAATGAGATGCAATTTTTTTCTTACTATTGCAGCCACCACTTTACATGAAGTAACAAGTTCAATAGAGAGATTTTCCAAGTGCATTTCCCTCTGAAACAATCTAAGTCCCTTATCAAACCCTTTCAATGAAAACTCTGTGGTGTTGCCTTCACAGTACTTACATGACCCAAGCTTAGTGACCTCATGCGATGCTGAAAAAGATCCCAAATTTTGTATGATTTTTTTATATTACTGTTCTTCTAAACTAGGGTAGGAATGAGCATATAATTAGACTGGGTAGATTAGATTGAATTAAAGAGTGTAGTCAAATCTTCTCTTAAGTAGTAGTTTCTCAGAAATAAGGCTTCTGACTTTTCAGCGGTGAATTATATGTCTTATTCTGTTGAAATGTAGATCTTATCAATTTAACTTCACAGCTGGTGCCCAGCCTCCAAAAGCCTGACTCTCTAAAGCCCAAAGAAAGCAACTCGATTGAGTACCACCCTGTCTCATTTTAGCACATTGGAAACAAGGGCCGTGGGCAAGAAAGGATATATGGAAAAGCAGGAAGGGAGGAGACTGTTCCCTTGAGTGGCAGGCTTCGTCTGACAGCTCCTTTGTGCCTGCTCTTGGCGTGGGAGGCTCGGGCCCTCGTGTTCCTAAAGAAGGCACCTTTAATCTCCTTCCCCCTAAACGCGACTGCTCGGAAGCACTTGGTTTTAGCAGCACCTTCAGGATGAAGACTGTTTTCTGGTGATAGGAGAGGTTTTCTGCAGAGGTAGCATTGTTTTCTGGTCTCCTGGTCAGAATCTTTCCCTTCGGAAACCTGTCAGCTTCACACATAAGGAGAATTTCATAGCTTATCTTGTGGGATTTTGGATCAATTTTAATGGGAAAAAACATTAAAGGAATCTGTCACATGGCTCCTGGAACCACATGGAGAGTCGAGGATGTCTCTGCGCTTCGAGGCTGCCGCTCAAGCGCTTGCGTTTGTATTTCTTGGCAAAAAACACATTTATGTACTCACTCGATTTCCAGAACAGGGTGAAAACCAGATGCCCTTCTTTGCACCATGCAGCTTACTCCCTGGGATGTCTACATGAAAGATACTGTGATGATGGGGTTTATTTTAAGGAGGTGGTTGATTGGTAGCCTACAGTGTGGCCCTTTTCATGCCACATTCTGGAAGGAAAAAAAATAACTATGAAAGGAGGTGTGCTAGCGCCAAGGCACTCTATGAAGTATACCTTCCCTCTGATCTATGACCTGGAATTGGTCCCCAGAGGCAGGGAGGTATATGCTGTCAGGACGGCCCTCGGACTGCTTACAAAACTCTGCTGGAGTCCTGACATGAGGAGGAGGAAAATGAAAGGAGTAGTTTAGAAAAAAATACTTTTGTTTAGGCCAGATCTGTGACCTGTAAAGCTGTCTCAAAAGGGGTACACAGCCTCTATCCTTCCTTCAGAGGCTCTATCAAAAGGAATGCCTGGAATCTGCAGCTCCATGCAGTGTAATGTTTCACTGCGTACTCTTTCCTCTTTGTTAAGCTCCAGAAGTGTGCATTGCAATTTTCTATCTTCTTCAATGATTTATTTGTCCTTTACTGGAGTATTTCACTTTCTTCCCATATAAGAAATTTCCAGGGTTATTACTTAGCACCATAAGAATGGACAATTTATTCATATAAGTTAGATACTTAGATACAACACCAGCATCCACTTCTGTGGCTCATCCTATAACTGGCAATAATGATTTTTACCAGTATTTGGGGAACAAGTTCCCTGCATTTAGGGGATCACAGAAAAGTTCACAAGCTTTCAATATTGTAATGAACGGAGAGTGTCTTATCTGTTTTTCATTCTGTGGTGAATGGAATGCAAAAACATGTTTTGGGGGGTTTGGGATGCTATGTCGTGGGTTACAGAGATGCCTCACATAAGTGAAAACCACGTAATTCCCATTCTGCAACAGTCTACTGCAGCCATTTGGGAAAAAAAGCCACAAAAAAAGCCAACACACACGCGCACAAAAACAAACAAAAAAGAACTAGTTCACCGTGGTGACTGTAAAGCAAGCTCTTTACTGCCTGTGCTGTGAGACTACCTTGACATGCCTATAGGTTGCTACCATGAGACTGACAAATCCTGGGGAACCCATTTGCACGGTTCGGCGAGTCCCTAGGACAGAATATGGTGAGCAACCTCGGCAAGTGTTGAAAGCGCGAGTCAAGGAAACGTGTAAAGTGCCAAAAGGGAACCGGCAGAACATTACACTTGTATGAAATGGGAGTAATCTCATTACCAGAGGTGATAACCATTGCACCCCTGATGGAAACGCATAATTACTGAAAACAGCTAATCAACTGCCAGAGCAGCAGGGTAGCCAGAAGCTCCTATCTATACCATCTACTGTGCTTAACCCAGTTGAGCTGCTCCTCCTCCTCCTCCACCTTCTACTAAAGGATCGGTAAAACGTGCTGCATGTACAGACCCTCACATGTGGGTCAGCACAGCTGACACAGTGCTTGGCATTTTTAATCACAAATAAAACATATACCCGTTCTGTGAAGTTTCCTTCCTAATTCTATGGGATGCTCAAGCACCCCACACTTAAAGCTGTTCCATTCATAGCTACATCTGTAGATAATCAGGGTTTAGAATAACAGTTTAAAACCTAACTCCCACTGGAAAAAAACACAGTGACAGCAAGTTTCTTAACATTAATGTCTGAATTTTAGGAACCTTGCCTTTAATTTACTAACAATATATATGGCTATGGGCAATAAGAAGTGTTAATTCTCACGCTAATGGTAAGGTAAGTTGAAATGTTAAATGGGATCTGGGGCCAGCTATGGGAGTGTGTGTGTGCCTGCGTGGGTGTGCTTAGTGAAAAGAAGTCTGACTAGCAGCAACTGCAGTGGGGCTGTGAACCTCCATGCTTCACAGGTCCAGGGGATAGAAACTGAGGAGATCAGGGGATCTGGGGACAGCTACAGGATATACTGACTGTCTAAGGCCAGATATGGCTGGTCTGTATTAGGCGTGTCTAGAGACATATATAGACATGGTGTGTATATACATACTACTATACCGAGAGAGAGTATGCAGGACTGGAAAGGGAATTTGCTCATCATGCTGTCCATGTCTACACAACAGCTTGTTTACATGAGCGCTGGTAAAGTCTCTACTTTCTGACTGTGCTGAACCAAATGACCAGCCACCCAGTTTATCCAGCACAGTCAGAAAGTATATATACATAAGTATACACACACGCATATATATTAATAAATGTACATGTGTCTATTGGGAACACTTACTCAGTCTCACTGATGGTGGAACTGGCTCTACCAGGCTGCTGGATTCAGCAACCTCTAACACATTGGGTCTCTTTTTGTCCTGACCCTTGCAGTCTCTAGCCAGGCACTTCCAACAAAAGGAGGAACTGTCTTGAATTACTTTTCAAACTGAATCAGGTGAGGGAAGAGTACAGAGGAAGGGAAAAAATAGCTGTCAGCAGTTGTATGTAAAATAGTTAATTTTCTGCTTACAACTAGAAAAGTAGTAAAACCTGTGTGAATTGTTTCAAGGTTTTTAAACAGACCAAGCTGCTCATGGAAGTGGCAGCCTGTTAAGAAAAGGCACAGATGAAAATTTCCCCCGTAGTATAGTGGTACCTTTGTTGATGGTACCAGTTTCACGCCTGTTGAGGATGGGATTTCTTGATTAGATTAGTAAACTAGGACTAGAACCACACAGGGACACATGCACTGTGATGTTTGAAAAAAAAAAAAAGCCATAGGCTAAAATGTATAAGAACTCCCTGGAGCACAGATAGAAATCGAGGTCTCTCTTCTCTTAGGTTCATGCCCTAATCACTGAGTTAGAAAGTCAGCTTCAGGCCTAGATTTGCTCTCTGGCCCAGTTAATACCCACTTATTTAAAGCAAGGTGGAGGATGCCTTTACTATAGAGGTGAGTACACACAGATCAGAGCTTTATTTAGCAAGCAGTGTGATGTTGGCACTCCAGATAAGGACAAATAGACCTCTGCTCCCTGCTTCCTGGACAAGTTTTCTAAACACTAGGAAAATTGTGCAATCACATAGTCTCATTCAGGTTGGAAGTGACCTCAGGAGACCACCTTGTTCATCCGCATCCTCAAAGCAGGGCTAACTACTGCTTTACACCAGGTTGCTCACAGC
>JAAGNO010021652.1:82293-101213 GCA_033439905.1 Ceryle rudis
GACTGCACCCAGGTCAGCACAGAGCCCTGGAGTTGGCTGGCCACTTTTGCTGCAATGGCGCATCCCTGACCCTGTTCCGTTTGTTGTAAAACAGCACCCAGGGCCACGTGGAGCAACGGGTCCACAGTTCCCTTCGTTTTCTCATTTTTGCTGCTGATGCACTTTTAGTAGCCATTCTTGTTTTCCTGCTCAACCCTCACCAGTTTTGATGCCAGCCAACCTTTGACCATCTTCATTCTGCCCCCACACTTCTGTGTCACTCTTTGGTAGCCTGTACCCACTTCTACCTCCCAACTGTTTCCTTTTTGCATTTAAGCTCAGTCAGGGGCTCATCTGTCATCTCAAGTTCCTATTACAGATTTCCCTCTTAATTTCTTTGAAATCATATACCCAGTGGCATAACTCCCCTTCACTTCAACAGGGCTGGAATTTCACCAGCCTTTAGAAATTACTGCTATCATCTCTGTCATCTTGATCACATAATTTTGTTTTGCTGTCATCCTCTATTACAAATAGATGCTTCTGCTGGAAATTATTTGTTTGATATAATTAAGCTGCACCTAAAAATACTACAGTTTAATACACAATTGCATCTCGTGTCATCTTATAGCATCAGCCTCACAAATATGACCTAAACAATACTAATTCACTGTGACAGAAAATAAAATCTTAGTCTTCCACACAGAATTTTAGCAACTGGAAAATGTTTTCCAACTGTCTTCAGCAGTACACATGAACATTTGGCAATGTTATTTTCACTTTCAGAACTAAAATAGATACATGCAGACTCTATAAACTTCTTTCCAACATACCAGTAAAGAGTTGACGCATAAAAGAGAGCACTATCCAAGAGAGTCCTTCTAGAAAGCATTAAATCACAAGAAACAGAAAATAATAACATTTCATCCACATTTTTGAGATGACATGGGAAAATTTTCAAGCTTGTTTTCATAACTTCCTGGATAACACATTCATACTCAAGCCCTAAACACTGCTTGCTGTAGTTTGAAGCACTGTAACATGGATAGGAAAACTGCCAAACATGAAAATGATGTGATGGCAAACTTATGTTCCTGTTCAGAAATAGTTTTTACTAGGCAACATTTACACCAGTTTCTTATATGCATTATTTAAGTTAGTGGACTTGGCAGCGTTCAGTTTATGGCGGAATTTGATGAACTTAAAGGTCTTTTCCAACCTAAATGAATATATGATTCTAAGACATGAAACATTTTTAAATGGTTATTTTCATAGATTTAAAAAAATGGCTTGTGAGCAAAACTGAATGCATGCTAGAGCATTCTCCCTTCTTTCACAGTCCAATGTCAATGAAAACTTGCCACTGGTACTTGACACATCTACATCTTTCTCCCACTTTGCTCTCTGTCCCTGCTGTCTTGCAGCTCCTTCAGTCTAAACCCACACCCTGGTACACTCAGGTTCTAACTTCTCCTTCCTTCAGAAACACTCCTAACAGCATTTCTTCCAAAAAGCTCAGGAAGCAAATCTTTCTAAGGCTCAAACCCAAACCCACACTGTTTTGCTCCCGGTCTGAAGATGCTTCCATTTCAACAACAAACCCCACACCTCATGATTCTGAGCTAACTCTTCCTTTCCTGCTTCTCTTTCCACAGACCATTCCCTCATCTTCCCTAAGAAATATGCAGCAATAATAACAGTATCTCCCACTCTTCTGTGTGAGCTTACATCCATCTCTGTAATTCCTTCAGGACTCCCTCCTCCACTTACTCACATGGGATCTCTCTGTTCTGGGTAAGCAGTTTTTCCCGAAGCCTTCACAAAGTCTATCACTGTTAGTTTAATTTGTATATCTTAAAATTTATCTTTGTCTCTCTAGTTGTCACTTCCCCAAGGCAAAGGCAATGTTTTTCCATCAATTCTCTTTAGCACTGATTATATCACACAGATAATTTTTAATTACCTTCCTGTTCAGAGCCACACCATCTTCACAGTCCAGCACCGCACAATCTACATCTAGTGATGGGATTTTTCGTATCTTCTTTTCATCATCCGCAGGTACGTACAGCACAGCTCGCCTGGGAACATACTTGTGAGATGATGCAAAGCGATAACTAAGCTTAGGAACACCAGCTGGCAGAGGAGAATCCACCCTGTAAAGGATATTGTTGAAATTAGACTCTTGACCATAATGCTGCAAAGAACGCTTGATTATATTTTAAAAGAGAAACATTCCTACCTAGATAGTGGCTAGTTTGGGGCTTCTTATACATTTTTTTTTTTTCCCCTTAGGAAGAATCAAGGTAGGGAGGTATCAGTACTACCGTTAATTACAGTATAAAACTCCAAAAGTACTGTGTTCAGTAGAAGCTGCAGACTTAAACACTCAGAACTGAAGAACTGCCAGAGCCGAGATTATCTGTGCAGCCTTAATCATGCTACGTGTTCTGAATCCTATGGCAAATACAGAAAGGTGGTGGTTGTTTTTTTCCCCTGTCATAGGACTCCTCTATAGGATGGAGGCTGTGCTGGGCACGGAGCAGGGCCGCTTTAGGGAGGGGGCTGCTATCTGTCACATTTACTGCAGGATCTGGATAACATGCTGTGATTGAAGCAGGGGTGTTGGTTAAAACAAACATGGGTTTGTGGAGTTGATTTTGCAACATTAACATTATATCAACAAATGTATTTTCATGCAAATTTTAAATAAGCAAAATGGATGGAGGGGGAATTAAGAAAAACAGGAACGAAAACCCCGTGTAATGTGGAGCCTCACTAATCCCAACAATGTCCTCTCAGAAGCCTTTAGATCCACAGCATAGACTTCTATGGACAATGCTCATAAACCCACCAGCATCATCAGCAGGCTGATAGCCGTGGTGGCTTTTAAAATTTAGAAATGTTTTGTGCACCACACTTCAGTGCAGATTTGAGCCTGTGGTGCCACATGGCTTGAGTGGGTGGCATCTGTATGGCCCATGGACATCAGGTTTGTGATGGTCTCCAATCTGTGCCAGTACTCCCAATAAGGGATCAGCAAACCCACACCAGGCGTGAGCTTGGTTGGTGCACTTGGAGGCAGTAGGACTGGCGGGGGAGGCTGCCCTTGAGTGCAGTAGGGAGCTTGCTTTGTTCTATAACTACAGGCCCAGAGAAATAAATGGCCGTGGGTGCCATCGTGTTTCATGGTCTTCCAAAAAAACCCCTTGCCTGCTCATGTTCCTCCCCATTTCACGCTGTACCCCCAGGCCTATTCTGCTACAGCAAAAACGAGGACAAAATAATATAATTTGCCTCCATACTCAGAGCACAAGTCACTTATGCCACAAAATAATCCTACTATATAACACCATTACGCATTATCATGTATATTATTCAGCACTTTGAATAATGCAAAGCTTTTCTAGCACCACGCTGAACATGTCATTATCGCATCATGTCAGGGACCCAGGCATTTTCCTGTGCCCCTCTTAATAATGCTTCCCAAGTTGCTACACTTGGATGACACACAGCTACATGCTTCAATGTGAACATGACTAACTCTCTCAAACACTTGGAAATGAGTTCAGTCAACCTAAAGTCAGAGCCAGCGTGGTGTGTCACTGACAGACCACTATGATACTTGCCTTTCCAAGTTAACCCCAATGAAGAACACCCTCTTCCTTTAGAGTGTGCATCCTAAAAACTGAATATAATTATGTCTTGGGTTAAAAATATGAACAAAACTTTAATCACATTTTATCTCAATAAACTAAATTGAAAAGGACAACTATTCCACCATCTCTTCTGCTGTGTTTCTGCATGTCCTGGGTGGATCCACTTTACAAGAACACAAAAATCCACTGCCAGATTCTTCTTTGTAATCTGCCTGGTAATGCTTAATTCAGCCCAAGAAACAGGGCGGCTTTGCTGTTAAACAGAAATGACACAGTTTTATTACAAGTGCCAGTGTTACCCTTGTTACTAAATCTTCTTCATCTCTAATTGCAACAGCTTCCAGACTCAGGTGGTGAAGGTCCGGACAACACCTGGAGACATACAACTGAGACCCACTGAGTCTCTCCTGAGTACCTTTGCCCCTCTCCCACAAACCACTTCATGTCCCCTGCTTCATGTTGAAGTGGGGATGGTAACACAACCTGCAGCAACTCAAGTGGCTGCTAGTTAAATCCACTTAATCCCATTTTCTTGCAGTAGTACACTCTGGGAGAGCAAGAAGGAGGTGGAAGAGTGGTCTATTTCAAATGGCAAGAGGAGGGTCTTTTTTAGAGTGTGACACAGAGGTCAGTAAAGAAGCCTGCAGTCCTTCACTCAACATATATGATGGGTCAAAAGTGATTAGTTTCTATTCTCCTTTTCTGATGGGTTCAACCCTGTAGTTCCCAAATGCACGAAGGAGTCAAAAAGCTCAGTTCGTTAATAGTTAATTCCATCCTAGAGGCAAGCAGCCCCTGAAGCACCTGTAATGACTGCCTCTCACCAACCTTCTATCCCAACAGAAACCCAATAGACATGGCTAACACCACAACCTCAGAGCATGCTCAGATGAGATGTATCTTCTGCCACACATTTCCCAGGATTTCTTCTGAGTTGCCATCAAACCAACAGCTGTTTTACCAGCTGGTTTTCCTCTCACTGCTTCCTGCCTTACAAAGACAGCTCTGTGCTACATACCACATGCACCAGCAGGTAGTATTGTGTAGGTAAAACTGTCATTACCCGCAGACCAGATTTAGTCAGGTGTCATCACTGAGGTCTGTGACCTTCTGTTTAGATGCAGGAGCAGTATGACTTCTGCAGCAGACCATCAATCCATTCAAATACCATCACCTAATAAGCTTAATCACAGAATCACAGAACGTGTGGGGTTGGAAGGCACCTTTGGAGATCATCTAGTCCAACCCCCTTGCTAAAGGAGGATCACCTACAGCACATTGCACAGGAACGTGACCAACCAGGTTTTGAACAGCTCCAGAGACGGAGACTCCACAACCTCTCTGGGCAGCCTGTTCCAGGCTCTGTCACCCTCACAGTAAAGAAGTTTTTCCTGATGTAGAGGTGGAACCTCCTGTGTTCCAGTTTGTGCCCATTGCCCCTTGTCCTGTCGCTGGGCACCACTGAAGAGAGAGTGGCTCCATTCTCTTGACAGCCACCCTTCAGATATTTATTTAATGCTAGAAATAGTATTGCCTGGTGACTATAGGCATCTCCTTCTCAGCTAATCAACTCTGTAGCCACATGGGCCCAAAACACAGGTTTCTCAAGACACAGATTGCTAAAGAATATACAATCAAGGTGTCATATTATTACTCGTATGGAACATTTTAACAAGTTGAAGAGCAATAATTTTTTCAAGAAGTATGGCCAGAAAAAAAAAAAAAAATCAGGAGGAACTGGTGTCAGTGGACCAACACAGCATCCATCTTCTTTCAAAACAAAGAGCTCTAGAAATGTATGTGTAAAATAAGAGTTTTCAACAACTATGCTTAGGTGTGCCTGCAATTTTTTGATTTTTCATATGCTATTATTTTGACATACATTCTTTAAAAATCATCATCTGTTCTCACCGTGCAGTTTCCTTGCATAATCATATTTTATATTCTACAAGAAAATTAAATGTAGAGGAAGAAGTGGATTTATTAAGAAACCTATTTGCCTTTTTTAAACAGTGGCAAGGCCCAGGGTGCTATGCTTATGAGCAGTTAGCTACTCTGGTAGGAAACACTATGCTGATTATCTCGACTTCTGTTATTTTGATAGAATAAAAATATCCCCAGTAGTTACTTTTCTAGGACAAAAACCCCCACACAGCACTGCAATCTCAATTATATTGTTAAGTCCATGCCATAAAGAGGAAGAAAGTCTTACATATGTTTCCTGACTGCAAGTATTTTAATGATTCAAACTAAGCTTGACTATGCTTTAAACTAAACACATGGACATAAGCCAAGTGAATTTGCTAAGACAATGTTTCTTCCTTTAAGCACTGTAAGTTAAAACAAGGACCAGGCTATTGGGTAATGCTCATTAAATTGTTTTACAGCAGCATATTTTCATTCATAGCATCTAGCAGCACGCTGAATGCTCTTGGGTCTTGGAAATGAAACTAAATTTCTTCAGCAAACATAACACTCTACTAAAGTCTTCATCAAATATGTAAAAGTAGCTGGCAGGTTAAAGTTACTCATGAGCCTCTGAGAACAGTTTTGCCCAAGAGCAAACAGTTCATCCTCAGGAAGGAGAAAACAAAACCTTTTTGATTACTAAGAGACATTGTACTTTGCAATGGCAGCCATACAGTGCGGCTGCAACTAGTGAAATTACACCAAATTACACACATATCCCCGCTGTAAACTGCATTTTCACATTCCAGTGCTGCTCATACTCACACAGATATTTAACTACACACACCTGCGCAGTCTCATTGCAGCCAACAACAAAGATCTCACAAAGCAAAGTACTCCCACAAGTGATTTTCAGGCTCAGCACTTTAACCTCTGCCTCTGTTCCCTGTTTATTTGATAGATCAAATCATTCCTGGAAGAGATGCTACACCATGATCTGCCTAATGCACGGAAAAATATCCGTTGCTCAACAGGCCAAAACTCCCCTTCTACCAGTCATCGGCACGGTATTGGCAAGCATTTCCATAGACATTTAGGCATTTGAATAAAACCATTTAAAAGCTGGAAAATTTCCACGGTGTGTATTTCTGAGCTTTATACACACAACTGCATACTAACCACAGTCCTGGACGTCTGCAGTGATATGGCAGAAGGACGGCAGTGACCCAGGACCTAAGACTGCTGAATACAGCGCAGCTAATGTAGAAAAATCTCCTACAAGTTATTTCTCTGATGTGTGCAAAAATAAAAAAAAAACAAACCAAAAAATCCCAGAGTTAATATAATGGTTTTTCTATGTCAAATTTACGAGGGAGTAACTCACAACTGCACACAAATAATCTGCCAAAGACAAAGGAAACTTCTACGAAATTACAAAGCCCAGCAATTTGCATAGTAATTCTTTCTAATTAAGAAAAGAAGATATAAGTTGTTTGTTATAAACATCAGCAGGCCCTGTGCAAATACGAAGGGCTCGCAGCCGAGCTGAGTATTTGTCGAATCAAAGCGACTCGCCGGAGAGTTTTATTGGTACAGCTGCGGCGCATGCATTTTATCACACATGCTAATAATCCTGGTTATGGCACTAACATTTTAATCATTTGTTCTCTGGGCTTGTTTCTCAAACAATTAGCACTAATGAATGGCCAAAATACCTCGGATCATATATGTCTAATTGCAGTCAAGAGCGGTTATTGTCCGCATGTACATTTCAATTCACCTCTGGGGATAATGTTTGTTAATTGTATTTCTTTATATAGCAAGTGAAAAAAGGCTGTTCACTCAAAAAGGGACTAAGTGTTCTCTTCTTTCCCTTTGTTCCCACAAGAAGCTAAAGTCACTTCAAGAGGCACTTAATCCCATCATCCATGGTTACAATTGCCTTACAGCATCAATCAAAAAGAATCTGAAGTAAAATGATGCAGCTATATTGTGTAATTAAAAGCAATTCAGGTAGTTATTGCTTGGGGCATTTTCCAGGTCCAAATACTTAAAATGGCACTGTGGGGTTGCTAAATACTGTAGTGTTTTAAATTTGGTCAACTACAATATCTCACAGAGAAAGGGGAGGAATATGCAAAAAAAAAAAAAAAAAAAATCTCCTAGTGTGTATTGTAAAGCGAAAGAAAAGAGGAGGAACAGCTAACGTTTGAAGTGACAAAATCTACAAGTCTCCATATAAAAGGGAAATAAAAATATCAAGAAGAGAGAAAAGGAGAGGAAAGAGAAAAGGACGGCAGTTTTCAAGGAAAAGAAATTCTCCGCAATTGTTAAAAAAGTTAACATGTGAACAAACGCTAACGTTTCCTTGCATGGAAAACAAAAGCTCATGTCACAAGCTTTACCATCAGAATACAGGTCCCTGAAATCTTAGCGCTTTCCTAGTGGAAATAAATCCGGGGTAAACTGAGCAGTTCTTCCTTGGGAAAAAAAAAAGAAAAAAAAAAAAAAAAAGAAAAAAAAAAGGGTTAAAAGAGAAGAGCGATGATATTTACTTCTGAATAAAGACAGAACTTTGGGAAGGTACTTAACCTAACAACTGCCACTAACTCTGATCCAATTATGCTAAAATTAAAACTGAGGGGTTATCAACATATCAAACACTCTGCTTTACATTTTGATTTCTTCCTTTGTTCCAGACCCACTAAGGTCATTTCCCTGACCCTCCAAAAACTAATTAAGAAACCCCACAAACCTAACCCCTTGCCAGGGCAGGCAGAAGCCACCAGCTCTATGGTTTGAGATCTTTTGACAAGCAGCTTTCCTTCCCAGGCGAAGTGCCCTGGAAGAGGCTTTGTTTAATTTTAAATTCCCCCAATAAGGCTGGTAAGATCTCACACTGATGTAACACGGAGATTAATTCCCCTGAAGCTGATGGGAGTTACACAGGTGTATATAAAATTGGCCCCAGTCCCTCAAGTTTGAAGAAGGTGACAGAATAAACCGTAACACTTTCACAGCATCCTTAGGGCGACTGGCGGTCTGCACCCAGCCGTGGGGGCTGAGCGCAATGGGCTGAAGAAGTGCTCACAAAAACTCATTGAATTAAGAAATTTAACCCTCACAACAACCATCTTTGGATATCAAAAGGGACAGATTGGAGGAGGTGGCTCCCCCGAGAGCAGTTGCCTGCTGGAAAACTGTAGTGGGAAGAAATGAAAAGGGGGCTTCTAAATGACCTTTTGCAAGCGCTTGCTCCAACTGCTCAATACACATCATACTACAGCCAAAAAAAAAACCAAACCAGAGAGGTGAATGAAATGGGGAAGGACAGCCCCGCTGATAAAAAAAACCCCACGACACAGCCAAGTGTGAGTGGAAGAAAGCAGTTTAGGGTTTAAATGGAAACTCAATACCAAATCCAAAGTTGCTGGCAAGCCATTTTAGGAAACAGGTATTTTTGGCTGCTATTTGTAATTTTTTCTTATCTGTAGTAAATCGATGTAAGTCATATAACTGAACACCAGAGAAAAGATCGAATACAAACGAGAAACTTACTGACAAAGGCTTAAAATCACAGACCCCTAAGCCATAAAATGATAAAAGGCTATCATAGGTTAAATAGTTAACTAAACTTTCTCCTCCCACCAGCACTAAGTGTAAAAAAAAAAAAAAGACCTTTTATTTACCCCACCATGTTCTTTCAACTACATTTGACCCTGTTGTTTTGGTTCACTCTGAGCTCCACCATGCCTTGAACTGCTTTCACTGAAGATCTGGGGTTTTTTTCTTCTCAGTTCAAAATGGCCAAATTAAGAGAGCGAGGATAAAAAAAAAAAACCCACCCAAAAAAAGAGAGAGAGAAAGAAAAAAAAAAAAGGGACAACTGGTTTCTTTTATTACTAATATCTCCTATTTTTAAGGCAGCAAAAATAATCCATTTGTGAGGAAGAGGAGAGTGCTATTGTTCCTCAATTTAATAAGGGAATTTTGAAAGAGATTTAAATAATGGCTCAGAGTGACAAGGGCTGCCGCATCCTACTAATGGCAACAGGCTGCTTCTCTCGGGCAGCCTGTGTGTGTGTGTTTGCTATCGTCCAAGGTTAATTGGTGTCCTGTCTTGGGGAGCTTTAACATACGTGACATACAGCCAAGGGTTTGCTCCCTTCCTTACGGCATGGATAACTCTGAATAACTTGTCAAGCCCATCAAGTATTCTGGAGTTGAGCTGCTCCTCGCTTTGCTTTTACCATCAGCAAAGTTTCTGACTCCTTGGGATGCTTTCTGCTGCTGAATCAAACCCACATCACTGCAGGGCAATGGAAAAACACTCTGTGACACGTTCACTTCGCTGCATTAACCAAAGGAAAGTATAGTTAAGATAACAATTAATTTCCCTGTTTTTCTAAATATAAAATATATAAATAAACATAAACAGCAAATGTAAATGGTTCTGAAGGGTTAATTTCTGTAAGTCAATTTAATGTGCTTTCATGTATTTGACTGTTGTTTCTACATTGCGGTTTTTTTTAGATCTACGACTCTGTAAAGAGATTTGGTAAAATTTTGTTTAGCTATACATTTTCTCAACAGAGGCCCTTGGGTTACTTATTTTTTACAGAATTGCAACTAGCAGCTGTGACAGAAAATTACAGCACGTTTTAAATAACAAAACCATCCCACAATAAAGATGAAGATTCAATACCGTATCGAGAAGTTTAGAAAGACTACACATAAAATTAGCCTTTGTAAAGATATGCATGAGAAATAAGAAGATACTTTGGATGTATGACATCCATGTATGATTCGTTTTGGTTTACCATTCTTGTGTACAAAACAATACGGACCAAGTGTGCTCAGGGCTGTGTAACACAAAGGAAAAAGCATGGCTGCTGGGACCAAGCATCTTCCAGTTCAGGGGAAGGATTAGGCACATATCACCAACAAGCTGTCCTGGAGCATTCCATGCCAAACTCTTGTCTTAGGAAGTGAATATATAAAAAGCACAAATCTGTAATAGCTGTGCTTAGATCCATGTCGACAGCCTCTGCAGAAAAGTTCACTTTGAGGAGATCCTTTATGTGACTGCAAAATCACTCTTGACTCTTCCAATTCCCCCCTCCAGCTCACCATTGGGCACTTCCCTTCCTACTAATTCTGCCCCAACGTTTTCACACACCCCAACTGTGCACCCACCCAGGTGTCTCTATGTATCCTTATATAAAAATTGATAACAACGTTTGGATGGAATTTCTTTTCTCACTGAACGTGCTTTTCCCCTCTTCCCATCTCTTCCCCCTGTGCTGTTGCCCACACCAGGATACAGGGAGCATCTCCACCACTGAGCTCTTGCAGCTCCCACCATCGGTCCAGCTGTGTGTGTGTTGGCTAAATGCTGCAAGGTCAAGATCGAGACCAGGATTCAAAAATTCAGCGCTAATTACTGTGATTATAGTCCGAGTCCCAGACAGCCAAAGCCTTCTGAGCAGTTTAGGGGCAGGCTGCTAATGAGTTATATGTAAAATAAGAAACAGGCACTTGATAAAGTCAGAATCAATAAAGTGCCATTCCTGCCTGTTAAACGACCTTGCTGTAACACAGAGCCACTATATTCGCCAGAGCCTGTGCAGGTTAGATATCCATATCTTCACAGCGTGAGAGAAAAGGAAAACAGAGCAGTGCTTAAAATCAGTTCTGATTTACATCCGAGTTAAAATAAAACTACACTAAAGATGTGCCTGAGAATATTTAGCAGAAGGAAATTAGCCGAGTGTCAATATACTGGTGCTGCAGGAGTCAGGAGAAAGCAGAAATTTGTCACCCACTTTGGATCTTTCAGAATTTCTGATTTTTTATGACAAACTGTCATCCTTTTAAGTTTGGTTGCGGTGGAGGTATTTTACAAACTAACGTTCCCTTCATACTTCTCAGAATTTTTCACTAAGGAGTCCATATTTTATCTTGATTTGCCATTTACGGCCATCCATGCTTAGCCAAAGCACAAACAGCTCGATGATTCCTGTACTTAGAAGTGTATGTAAATTATGCTACTAAATAAAGCACAGACATTTTTACTACTTAGGAAAAACAAAACAGTATTGCAGTCTTCTCTTTACTTCGAGATTGTTCCTTTAAACCCACTCGAGCATGTGCTTAGCCCAGAGAAATCAAAAGGACTAGTCAAACACTTAAAATTAACCATGTGCTTAAGTGCCTGCAGGACTGGGGATTAATTTTGGATTATGAAACTGTTCCACTTCCATGTGTTCTTAGGCTACACATGGGCCAACCTGCTATTTTCAGCTTTTGGCACAGAGACTTGTGCAAAATTGAGACTTAGATGCATGCAGATGCAGTCCAGCTGGTGAGTATCTTTTAAACAATATAAAGATGCTCAGTCTCAGGGAAAAAACCAACTTGCATGATATTTTGCAGAGTAAGATTAAAAGCAAAATATGATTTGTGTTTGGCCAAGCATTATTTTCTAGAAGAATTATTAAGTAGAAGAATTATTATGTAGAATAATTATTTTGTATTAAACGGGAACTTACTCAGAATGGTTTCTGTGCCAAATAACTGAGCAGTGAAGAACAATTCAGCAAGCAATTAGTAAATATGAAACTGCTGAAGGACAGAACTATAAAACTAAGATGTACTGCAATTACATAACCCCCCCTTGTAATTACATCAAAGCTGATGCAATATGACAGAAAAAAAAGAACGAATGCACAATGCTATTAGTTCAACAGCAAGCGTAGCTACGCTAATTGAAAAGGAACCGCTCTCTGCTTTTCAATACAAACGGGGTGAAAATTTAAAAATACTTCCTAAAGGGAAGATAAAGAAGAATGCTCGCAAATCCTGCAGCACTACAGGCAACACTTAACTTTAGAAATGTCTACAGGCAGAAATACTGCCCTGCAGTCTGGCTCAGGATGGCACAAACAAGCATCTGTGTTCATTTTTTAACTAGTCAGATTTATAAGAGCAATGAAACCCCTACATAAGCATTTTATATTGACCTGATATGGACTTACTGTTTTAACCAGCTTTTTAACTAACTCCACAAGTTAATAAAGGCAACTACATGAATCCTTACTGCCCATACATTAAGATAAGAAAAACATTCATTAAGCAATATCCAGACCGTTTTAATTACAGGAATATCACTCTTATTTATAGTATAATGTTTGTTAAGTACAGTATAACATTTTCTTAAAATGCCCCAGAGGCAGTTAAACTCCTGATTAGCTATAAAAAAACCCTCCTTTAACTTCAATCACAGGAGTTAATGCTTACTGCAATGAAACTCCGGTACTTTTAGTCATACAAAAATTTCATATGTAAATCTTATTAACCATAAAAACATTATAGAAGATCAAATGAATTTTCTACGCTGCTATCACTACTCAGTGTTAGCAAAATGTAGGAGTTTTTCTATGACATTTGTGGCACTAACAATTGTAAGTCCAGCCCTATTTCCTTTGAGAATGAAATTAGCTGAAAAATAGATCTTGTTTTATAATTTTCAAATGATAGCAAGGAATGCCCCGAGATTCTGACTTCTCTGTTTTCACGCCTTTAACTATGTCCCTGTTCAATTATCCAAAGTTAAAACATACAAACCCAGTAGCATTGGTGGAACTGAACCACCTTCTGGAGATGGCAGAACTTTCTTGATCTCCAGTAAATAAACACATGGCAAAGCTTTATTATCCAATAGTAAATTTTCCTTTTTATTCTGCCTTTTTCAGTATGTTACAAGAATTAACATTATTCTTGCTTTTGTATAGATGATGATGAAACACCTACGTTTTCTTCAGTATTTTTCCTGCATCTGTCCATTATTCCATAAATCTCTTGGAAAAAAAAGATTCCTTTTTTTTTTTTGTTTGCTAACAACATTAATAATTCAAAAAATCACGAACAATGCGATGCGTTAAAAATGGCAACATTTTTAAAGTGTGCAATGAATTATTATTTTCTGGTTCTTCTGTCCCTGGCTTTGTATTTTCAAGCTTTTCCTTGCAACAGTCAAAGCCATGAATTTTCTTTAACAGTTGAAAAAAAAATAATTTAAAGGTGAGATTTTCAGAAGTTGGTCTTAAAGGAAATGTGAAATATTGTGAAAATAATGGTAAAAAGGTGACAAGTTGTCAATTAATTTTAATCTTCCACATACGCAGCTTAAGGATATTTTTATTACAAGGAAACAGGCATGCCAATTCCTAACTCAGCAGCAGCTCTCCGAAATCCTTAGGTCAGTAAACTAAAAATGGTAAATTCAGTGCCTGCTAACCCCTTCAGGCTCAGCACCCCTCTAGCCATGAGTTCCCCTTAGCAAGGGATAAGCCTTTGCACGGTGCTACTCTGAAAGGGACAAACCCCTCACCCTACTGAGCTGGTGGGTTAGGTCCCACCACCCCTGTGGGTGCATATTTGGGGCATGTGGTCAAAGCCCTGGGTTTACCTTCCAGAATCACAGAATCATTCAGGTTGGAAAAGACCCTTGGGATCATCAAGTCCAACCATCATTCCTACTCTACAAAGTTCTCCCTTACACCATATCCCCCAACACCACATCCGAAAGACCCTTAAATACATCCAGGGATGGTTAGTAAACTGCCTCCCTGGGCAGCCTGTTCCAGTGTCTGCCTCAGGAAGATAATTAAGCACCTTGAGGAGGTGAACACGCTTGGAGGAGGTGAACCCCATCCAGAGGTGTCCATGGTGAAGAACTAATTTGGAGGGATGCATAGGACGTATCATCACAGTCCACCTTACCAAGGATGAAATTTGCTGCGTAGGCAAGCTCAAAGACCATAAAGGTGTCAAACCTACTGGGGCGGATAATATGAATGTGTGATGGAGGAACAATGTTGGCCAACGGACATGTTTTAATACTAAATGCAGAAGCCTGCTATAGAAAACCCCATTTCTAAGGTACTTTAACAATTTAATTACGTAAACATTTTTTACAGAACTCTTCAGATCATCTTTGCCACATCCCAGAAGATTTAGAAAGTGGTTGTAAAAGCGTGGCCCCCAGATCCCCACTGCAGATCTCCCACCTAGTAAGATCCATCCCATTTGATGGTCAGTCAATCACCGGTGTGGGCACTTTAAAAAATCGTCATCATCGGGAGCAGAAGAAAGACAGGGTGAAAATCAACTCCTCTGAAAAACAATATAATTTTATTTTCACAAAAAAAAAGAGCCAAATTATCAGCTACCAGTGCCTTTTGGGGTACCGAGAGCACCTGACAGGCCTTGCTCTGTGCAAGTGCTCTTATTACATGCTCTGTGGGAGTTTCTTATCTGTATTTCCTAGGTGAGATTACTTGTGTGGTTACAGTTGCTACACCACATATTTACTGTGACCAATGAACACACAAAAAAGCCAACCGAAACTTATGTAAAGATCCAGAGTCAAAGTTGCTCGCCTCTCCAACAGCCTTGTTTCACAGGATGCCCCTTTTCCCCAAACAGGTTAGTTTTGTTAAATGTGGATTTCCTACCTCTTCGCATCATTGCACACATCATCATCATTGGTCCCCCTCCCTTAAACCCAAATTTTAGAAAACAGCCCCATCCCTAATGGCTGCCTAATGAGGAAGGAAGAGTTGAACATGGCTGAGAGGGAAGAGAATGGAAGGAAAAGGGGTTGCTGAGCACACAGTTTAAGAGTGAGGAGTTCTTCCTCTAAATTCTTGACACAGGCTGTGTGAAGGAGAAAAATGCACTATCTCCCTTGCAACCTCCACAAATAAAGAAAATGTCTTTTAGTTCATAATGATGATATATAATAGATAAGCAAAAGTCCTGGATTACACAAATATAAATCTACAGTGAGGAACAGGATTGGGTCTACTTCCATATAATAGCTTTTATGACATCTAAAAGAGCAGCTAAGTGTTCTCCAAGTGTTACAGCACTCCACATCTGTATAAGAATGGAACAACATACGGACTATTTGAACTCATTGATATATCACCTTCTGAAAAAAAAAATACGCTTGTGAAAATCTGTAAAGGTATCACTTGGTTTTCCCTTAAAAGTCTTCTTTAACAACCTCTGTCATGAATACAGGTTCATGTTTAAGGAAATGAGATAATTAGGTGGCATATATCTTTTAACCTGTGCTGGATAAAGAGAACAAATATTCCATCACAGTATCTGCCTTCTTTTTTTTTTTTGATCGTGTATCATTTTAGCTGTACTTTGGTACAAAGGTGACATAGTATCATTGAGATATGTTTTAATTCTGCAGAGTAAGTGAGGAAACTGTACTCATACACAAACAAAATGCTTCTCTCAAAGCTGAGATTATATATATGGAATTTGGACGGTTTGAAGAATCAGTTTTAGTCTCACAGTGCCCCTTGTCTGTCATCATCTGTTTACTCGCTGATAGGAAGAATGTCATGGATTTTTCAATTGTTATCTTCCCACATAACAGTTTAGCTGAGCTAATGTCTCAGTAAAGGCAAGATTTGTTGTCGGATATTAGCATTAAATGTGCTGGGAAAAAAACCTGCAGTGTCTGATACACTTTCTTCTCCAAAACACATCCATCAGGCAAAGCCTTTCCTCTTTTTTTTGGGTCATTTTTGTTTAAAGGACAAAATGCAAAATAATAACCTCACTAGCTCTGCGTGCAAGCAAGAACAAAATATTACTTCTTAAAAGTCTCTTGAAAACAGCACAAATACCTAATTATCAATAAATCTAGAAACTGCTTTCCTGACAACATGAGACACTGGGCAGACAATACAATATCCCCAGTCCTAAAGGTAAAGTTTTCTGTTGGATTGCAATCACGATAGTTAGAGGCGAACATTTACTGACAAATGTGCATGATTATGTTTATGTACTTATATGCCTGGATACATATTTCTACACATACAATTTATTTATGCACATATAAATGTGCATATATGTATACATATTATGTGTATAAAAGACCCAGTGTGGCACAGTGCAACAGTAGCATGTAGCGATGGAAAGTGGCAAAAAGAATTATCTTCCATAAATCCAGGAAATAATAAAACTAGGGTTTGGGGTTTTTTTGGTGGTTTTTTTTTTTTCCTGCAACTGTTAGTCTCTTTCTCATACTTCGCTGGAATAAACTGCTTTTTCCTGCATCTCTGGCAATGACATTAGAGTGGGAATTCTCCAGTGAAAAAGGAAGTCTCCCTTAGATCACACATACATGAGACTGTTACACCATCAGGTAACGATGACAGTGATTTGCTTTTGCAAGGCTTGTGGTCTTTGCAGGACACACTTTGCACCCACACACCGTGGGCATCCTGGATGTCTTGCAAGTACAGGTGTGACCCTGCCGATTTACAGCTGCTGTAGACTGAAGACACGTCTCAGGGAGCTACAGCAGCTCTGCCCCTAATGTTGCTGCTTTTTTGTCTTTGTCAAATCCCTATCAGAACAAAGAAAGCCACCAGGTATTTCACACAACTGACACTCATGCCTTTTTATCTTTTGGAGCTCAACATTTTAAGCCATAAAAAAGATGACCTCATATTTTCCCTCCTTGTCCCCTGCTCAGATTATTTTGGAGGGCAGGAGGGGAATGTAGGAGCTGTTTCATCAATACCACTATATGCTAAGAGGGGGGAAGAAAGATGACTTTTTGTCTAAAATGGCCACTTGCAGTGGTAGCCAAAGGCATTAAATTGCACCGAAAAAGGGTGGAAGTAACTCACTTCTTTCCTCCCTTTGGAGAAGCAGGAGGACAAGGGTGGGCATTCCCTCTCCATGATGACCTTAGGGGTCTTTTCCAATCTAAATGATTCTATTCTATCTACACCCCACTCCCAAGGCTGCTCAGTTCCTGTGCCCACGCTGGGATGTAAAAAATACAACTGAGCCCTTTGCAAAACAGACTCAAGACCCCTGTGGAAATGTGAGTGACGAGAGGCATGTTGCTGGGAAGACTTTCACACCCATCTTAGATACCTGAACCTGAAGGTATATCTATTTAGGCTGTTTTGTATAGCTTTGGAATAACTGAAAGGTAATTACCACCACTGCCGGTGTTAGTGCTGCGTTTAAATAATTTCTTTCACTATACATTACAACAGCTACTTCTTCAGAGGAAATTTGCTGTCCATTGCTAGACATTCCTGATTCTCTACAAGATAAATCCCAGCATTCAGCACGCACAAAAGAAAAATAAAACCTGGTGCAATCTGGCATGAAACCCTGCTTTTCCTTTCAATGAATACAATTATGTTTTGGGGTCTTTTAGAGATAAGTTGTCTCTGTTCCTGTCCCAATCAGATATAATGTAAATTGTTTTCCCACCATGATAGCAGTCATGCCTGCTAACTTGAGCATTGCAAGGATGTTGCTAGATTTTGATCCACAAAAAGGATATTATAAATATTGGTAGGTACATTTATTGATTCCTCAGGAGCTCATACTGCCTTGAAAAATAAACATCCAGTAGTTAAGTTTTATGTGATTTTAGGTATACTAGTCTTAAAATACTGTTTAATTATTTTCCAACCTCCACAAAAATGCTGTCCATTATGAAGAAAGTGAACAGAAAACAGGTTCTAGACCAGGATGGATTGAATTACAGAGAAGTGAAGATACAAGAGCCTGGAAAGACAAATAAGGCTTCAGGCAGGCTGCAGTAAATTGATTACTGTTACTCAACAAGACACTTGTACTTCTTGATTCAAAACACACGTTTATTCTGTACAACTTCTCCTTTGCTTGGAAACCAGCAATCAACACATCAACATCTGACCTAGCACAAGGAGTATTAGGGTGTCTTTGAATGCAGAGATGATGTAGGACTTTGGTAAGGCTGGTCGTATTTCAGGACCAGTAAGGAAGACGATTAAAAAGCATCTACAGGAGGAAGAGAATAAAAGGGTAACTTTAGGGTGCAAAAAGCCAGGTCTGGCAGAGGAATGAGATGAGGGAAAACCCAGGACCTGAGCAGTCAAGTACCAAATCTGAAGCCAGCAACATGCAATGGGCAGCTCTACAGGTGAGTCAAAGCAGGAGGGACAATCCTGGGCAGCCAGCACCCAGCAAGGCAGGGTGGCCCAGTTGGCCAGGACAGGGGTGATAAATGCATAGGGTCTTGTCGAGATGGCCCCAGGACACCAAAGGGAGGAATGGGTTTTGTTCAAGTCACAAGGCAGTGTCAGGATGTGATCCTAAGTGAGACACCATGGGAGAAGACCAGGGAGGACTGGGTAGGACTGTGTCAAAGAAAAACAAGGACAGGAGTTCAGATTGTGAAATACAAATCAAAGCACCAAGCAGGGATGCAAAAAGGGACCCATGACAGGTATTTGTTTAGCCAGATGAAAACAAGGTCAAAAACAATATTAAAAGAGG
>JAAGNO010021652.1:101313-117511 GCA_033439905.1 Ceryle rudis
GGGAGGCAAAGAAGTGGAGGGAGGAGGGGAGGGGAGGAGGGGGGAAGAGAGGAGAGGAGAGGAGGAGAGGAGGAGAGGAGAGGAGAGGAGCAGAAAGGAAAAGGACAAGGTGAGTGGAGATTTTTGGTGAGGGAAGCATCAATGAAAAGCAGGGACTGAGGAATCTCTTGACACCCCATCAGAGACAGAAAATGTATTAACTCAGGGCAGCCAACTGGATAACAAGGAAAATAAGGGTAGGCTGGCTGAAGTCTTTGAGGATGATATAGTGGAAAGGGGAGTCAAGGACAGGAAGTGCAGGGGAGAAGGAGGAAGCAGAAAGAAGACAGCAGGATCTTGATTCAACCAAGTAGCTGAGGACAATGTGAAGAGTCTGAGCACCCTAATATCACTTGACTAAGCACCTTCCTAAATCAGGGCCTGGTTCAGGAGTCTTCCAGTCAAAGACTAGGGAAGAAGGTGTGTAAACCATTCAGCATGCAGAATAGAAATGAAATGGGAACTTCAATGCTGACCCCAGAAGAAGCTCTGAAACACTCTTGTGACCTGTCACCTCACTTTGCAGAGAAAGCAGAAAAATGCTTTTACTTACCCTACACACTGATTTCTGGCACAGAAGTGATCATTTTAAGTTGGGCATCTACATTGTTTTTCCAGCACTTAACATTGAATAAAAATAAAGTAACTTCAGCTCCCCGTGATTCAGTGCGAGTGACTGAACTTCCCTTCAGTAGCCAGAACTGCATCCATTAAATGTGTGAAATGCTAAAGGTAACGGTGTCCAACAACAGAAAATGAGACAAAAGGAATTTCGACCAACCTCGGGAACCAGTATGCCAAAATTATGGGTGGATGCTAGGGGAAAAGGACAATTAATACAGGGACAGATGGCTAAGCAAAAACAAAAGCCATTATCTAAAACCTGGCTAAGGAAAGCGTAGCAACTGGTTGTGTAACAGAAGCAATTAAAGAACTCAATTAAATATAGTACTATCAATAGTTTGGAGTCTAAGGAATAAGAAAATGGAGGACTTGCCACCATTTGTGGCAGTATTAAATACTTGCTGGGCTCACATAAAATATTAAGGTGCACACATTTTATACAAAATGAGCATTTCTTATCCCTGTTAGAAGGTGGATTAAATATGCAAACAAACTCTAGAATGATAATAAAAGCTTTAGTGACTTGTCAGATCTTAGAAACAGGGTTCTGTGAGCAGTCTGCAGCTCAGGAGGTCCCGCTGAAGTACAACAGTCCTTCCCTCCCCTCTTGATTCCTCCCCACAAGACATGCATACATATAGTCCTTGAAAGCCACACTTGGGTGAGAAGGACAGTACTTTAGCCGTGTCCCCAGAGTGGTGAAGGGTTACTCCTGAACAGCAGCAGCTCTTTCTGAAAGTGCCCCACCTGTGCTACCTCAGCCGATGGCCACCATGGAACAAGACTTGTAAGAAAAGCATGGGAAGCAGCTAAAGTGGCACGAGGGAGATACATCTTACATGTGCTTAGCATCATGCCAGGATAAAGACCCGTAACCTTCGGCAAATCTTAGCAGAGGGAGAGTGTAGCACAGACCAGCGTGGCTCTGACAGCCCAGTGGCATCACGTCGAGTCCTGGGCGTCCTGCAGTGCTCTCTGCCATGAAGCCCATGTAAAGCTGCATCTGTGGGAGATGCTGCCACTCTCTGTGCTGAGAGCAGGCAAACGTATTGCACAGTTAAATCACTCTGCTCCATACACTGGAGAATTAACTTCAAATAAATCTCTGCACCTCTGCCTGCAGCCTCAGAACAAACATTGCTCTCTCAAGGCAGCACGGCACAAAAAGTTGCAGAAGTCATAAAAACGCAGCCTTCCATCAGCTTTATACAGCACAAAAGGATGGCTAAACCTTTCTGCCATCACTGGCTCTTAGGAACAGTTTGAACCAACAAGCCTTACACATACAAGCAAGCAAACACAGTTCTTTTTCCATATTTGCCCAGTACTTCAATTATTTTAGTAACTGACACACATTGTTTCGACATATCGCATCTCTGTGGTGGCATCATGAACTTGCAATAAAGGTTTCTTTAAGAAAAGAAACAGCTTCTTAATTTTTTCTTATTAAAAAAAAGTTAATAATTACAGGAACACTGACAGTGTTGCTATAGTTACGACTATATCAGGCTTTCACTTACAACTCCTCGTTTTCAAGGGTCAATAACTCAGTTGTCAAAAATCCCACTGGGCAGAAGCCTGACACACATCTTAGACATACATTAAACAAATGCATAAATAAAAATCCGCTGTTTCACACTTGTGAACATTTTCATTCAAACCAGTCTTTCCAGATGATATTTTGAGCATCTGACAGTAGGTTCGGGGTTTTTTTAAATACACTTTTTTGGCAGGCTGATAGGCTTTTAGGTGCCTCAGTGCTTTTAGCTGCTGCCATAGGGAAAGGAAGAAGAGCTTCTTCCTCCAGCCATTTCATCCCCCCCGCCAGAAAGGAAGCAATTCTGGACGTGCCCGCTACGCTCCCAACAAAACTTCCCCAGGATTTTTTAGGCACAAAAGCTTCACGCGCATGTGCAGCAGCTGGATTACCACAATAGACTATAACGGCCCTAAGAGCCGTTACGGTATATCAAGTGAGTAAACCGAAAACTAAGAAGGATTTACACAATGACCATAGTGGCTCCCTGGGAGCCGTTACGGTCTATCAGGTCAAAAATCCACTTTTTAAAGAGCGCCTAAATATGTGTATACCCAACAGGGCCTTGAGTCTCCGGAGCGACTATCACACACGTTTTCAAAATGAGCCAGGGAAGAGAAGGGAGATTACACTCAACAAGGTAAAGAAAGAAATTCTTTTACAATGAATAAAACACATATCATGCACATTTTAAAGACCTATATTTAAAGGGAAAAAAGTAGACGTTTAGTTGAGAAATAGGATGTGACATAATTTCTTCATTGTTAAAACAGGTCCTTTCAGGATTTTTTTTAAATTTTCTTTTTCTTTTTCTTTTTTTTTTAAATTGACAATTACATGACAAAGAAAATTTCCCACCAAACCCAATCACTTCTTAAAATAAAAGTTAGGTTTCACAAGGTATAGAAATAATGCAATCGCAGCTGGAATCTGAGTTACAGTTCTGCTGCATTTCATGTTTCCAGCCACGGCGCAAGTTAGCAATGCAACTCAGCTTTGCCTTTCTTTACTTCTCTCTCATTGTATCAGAAAAAGAACAAGTTATTTGAGACTAATTTTCTCTGTAAAAGTCACCTCTATTTTTTCTGAAAAGAAATCTATAATAAATCATCAGCCTACTTACTTTTTCTTCTTCCCCTTCCTTTACATGCCATATTTGTTCCTGCAGCAAACCTGTAAGAGAACACTTTCTCTCTATGACCTGAGATAACGGTAATGTTGAAAGAATGGCCTCACTTGTCAAAGATTAGAGGGCTGTCTGCAGCCTACACTCCTCTTTACTAGAGCCAAATAGGCCCAATAAATGCTAATACTCAGCATGACGCATTGAGAACGTTAAGCCTCAACACTGACTAAGAAGAAAGTATCACAAATTTACTGAAATTATCTATAGCACAATAGAGAAGAGAAGGAATTAATCAAAGTCTCTCTCTTAATGCAATGCTTGATTGAACTATCCCAATCCCTTTTTAAATAGGATAACCTAGTGGCAAGTGACCCCGATGACACATCCTAGAGAGGTACACAAGTACCACTTGTTCGATTTTTTTTCTTTTATGACCTCATTAAGAAGGATTTTGAAGATTGTTCCTGAATATGAGAACAAAGTGTCTGAAGATATCTCTAGCTTTTTATGTCTTTAGCCTTTTGCTGTTGAAATGGCTTTTGAATGAGTGTGTATAAACTAAGTACATGCATAAGCAAAAAAAAAAAAAAAAAAGTCCTTAAAAACGAAGTCAACTAAAGCTATCTTTTCTTAAATGCGAATACTAGCTAAGTCTCCAAGAAACAAGAAAGTTTTGCCAAGATGAACTCATAATTGCATCTCCCCCCTGCCCTGTTCTTCTCTCTCCTTCCCTGTTATAGACCCCATTAATTAGATTTGGCGGCAGTTTTCCCTTCCTTATCAGGGAAGACAGAGTCTGCCAAATCTGTGAGTGTGAAAATACTCCATCACCAGTAACATTTTTTCCTAAGTGTTTGTTGATTCCACGCTTGGATTTAGTATCGAGGATTATATTTTATAACCAGAAACAAACAAACAGATTTATAACTGAAGACCGAAAGGCAAACAGCAAAAAAAACCAAGCCAAGTACTGAACCTAAATGTAGCATTTTTATTGACTTCTTAGAAACCAAATAACCTGGCATATTAGTGTGTGCATTCTGCAACAGACATTCAGCCCCATTGTACTACTTAGAAGAGAATAAAAAGAAACCCTACTGTTTGAAATCCAGCGGAACATCCCCACAACAGAGCACAACTGTTCCCTCATGCATGAATGGGAAGGAGATGAAAGAAAAGATGGACTTCTGAGGTACAGCAAAAAACAAAGACAACAAAAGTGCTGATCATGAGGGAATGACACAACTCATTGCTGCAAAAAGGATGAGAGAAAGGAGCTCAAACAATGGTGCAGACAGCTAAGTGACATGTAGAAGAATTGAAAAATCTACAGAAGTGTCTTTTCTTTCTACACTTGACGAGAAACAATTAAATGTTGGTACATCTGTCATAAAAAAGATAATTGAAACCTGTTACCATCATTATAGATGGTAACTTAACTACCAAAACTGTAACTGTCCAATTAAATGTTGCCCCCTCTGTTATCTATACCACTTGCTAAAATGGAAAAAAACCTTTATTGCTTGTAATGATTTACCACCAGTATAGCTGTTCAAAGCCATAGAGCTGAACTGGCATGTTTTATAAGGTAGATATTTAGACTACAGGGTACCTATGTCTATTTGTACACACACAGATGGGGGAAGGCAGGCATACATGGGTGCACGCAGGCTCACATGCCTGAGCGCACGCATTCATGCACATGCTCTCCCACACCCACCAGTGAAGATGAATTTTGCAAACAGATGAGGTTTTTGACACGGAATCCAAAAAACTCGAGTAATTGCCAGAAGCCTCACTAGGTGTTTACTCCCCTGAATGTTCACCAGCTTGTGAAAACAACACCATGCTAAACTAATCCACCGACTGTTGCTACTTGCTTGATAACACGCAGCATCCCACAAAACTGCAAAGCAGTTATTGACCCTGTCAGAATACCTGATTAATGGATAAATGCTGTAATTGATTAGCAGAGAAGTGTGAATTAAAACAGAACACAGCATCAATAATGAGCCACTGACAAAAGGTAGCCGACATAAAATGTAAAACGGTAGCCTGCAGCCATATCTCATCAAAGACATGCATTTCTTAAAACCAGAAGAAAACACCACCACTGAATCAAAAAAAGCCCATAAGCAGTGTCCTGTTCTCTGCATTCTTTAGGCTTTCTCTTGGTAATGATTAAACCACCAGCAAAATGTTACGGGAACTACTTGTGAATTCACCTTCATACATCAAGCCACACAAGGCAGTTAAATGACTCCATTATCCTCTGGGCTCCTGTATCCTTAAAGAAATGTGCTGCTTTCCATTTTATCCCAGTGAGCTATGATTTTGGAGCAGCACCAGGAGCACCTAAGGCTGCCTTTGGCAGAGAGTGTGGGCAAATCCCCCGGGTCATAGGTACATGAGGGAGGCCCACAGCAGCGTCACACCGAGGAGAAAACTTGGGAGTTACAATCATCACATTGTTAAACTTGTTTTCCATTCCCTTAAGGGCCTTAGGAGGCCAAATGATCCCACTTTTGTTCCTTTTTCTTTCTGATTTAATCCTACTCTAAGGCCCTGCGTTATGCATGACATTATGTGAAATAGATTATATGGATTTCATATAGCACTGCAAACACACACACGTTTCTCTGCTGTAGGAACGCAAGTTTCATAATGCAGCATTGGAAGCAGTAAGTTGCTTCTTTTCATGGCACCCGTGTTGGTCTTCCCATTATTTAGGAACAGTGCATTACGCTGTATATTAGGCAAGTTGACACACCTAATGGAATACCATCAGACATGTCAAAGTTCTCCTGGTACAGGCAGAAGGAAACATTAGCCTGAGGAGAAAATCTAACACAATTATGGTGCTCCAACTTCCTGAGCTAGCTCACTAGGAAGTAATTTAAGCATTTCTACACTGTCTCTGCTCAAAATGCTACCAGGTAAGTCTCTTGGAAGCCTCTATGTGTCCTTTTCCCCCTTTAAGCTAAAAATAATATGATGTTAAACTGAAGATACCTGCTTGTCCTTTCCATATGGAAAATACAAATAATTGAAAAGCAAGAATGGCATCAATATCTTGTAGTAATTCTCTGCAAGTTGTCTTCGACTTTGTCAATTCAGTGCCTGTTTTACATTCCTCTGCAAAATATAAAGCATTTTTATAACAGTTCTACAAACTCACACCTATGTATTCAGAGATACAGTCCTTTGGAAATCCAAATCTTTTGGGATCGTGGTTTCATTTTTCCATCAGCTAACCAGGGGACTGGTTTTTGCTGCAGAATGAGTTTTCTGCTTCCCCAGCCACTTTGGGACTGCTACATTTTCAGTGCAATTACAACTTTTACTTTAAATATTTTCCCAATTCAGGATTAGATTCCATTCCCCCTCACACTAGTAATCAATCTAAAACATGACTTGTGTAGAGGATCCCCACTATCAATCAAGAGAATTGGCTATTTCTGAAGAACAAGTTGTCTTGCAAGCAAGCTTGGAATCTTTGGCTTGGAGAACTTGCCCTCTAGATGTCTCTCTGACTTTCCTGACTTTTTAAGTTACCCAAACAACTTGCACTTTAAAAGCTACAACTACATCACAAGGATTCTATCTTAGCAATTTAAGATAATTGCAATTAAGGAAGGTTTTAACCTGTCTTATTGTCTTTCAGTGTCTTGTGTCTTCAGCAGCTCTTTGCAAGCACCAGGGATGGAGAACCAAACTATGCTCTGGCAGGCTCCCACCCCACTGCAGGACATTGCCAGTCCAGGATGAGGCTCCTCTCAGGCACTTCTTTGTCCAAAAACATGGCTGGAGAAAAGGAGGGGTAGGTCACTGTGTATATGAACATGTCCCAGGGAAGGGGAACCTGGACCCCCCCGTAGCCCATAATTGTCTGAGAGATCCTGCTCTCCAGGATACCAGCTGGTTTGGAGAAGTCTGAGGCCACTGTTTTTTCTTTCTTTTTTAGCTTCAACAGGAGGAATGGGGAACCCTTCACCAAAACAGCAAATGACCAGATGACTTGGGCAGTTTTGGAGTGGAGTATTTGAACCTGCTCAGGGTGATGGTGGGACTGAGTCCAACTCTCATTGCCTAGGCAAGTGTGGTAGCACTGGAATATCAGAAAGAGAGTGGGCACAAAAGCACTCCTTTTTAAAGAAATAAACAAGGAGACCTGCTGGCAGTTCAGATGTTTCTTGGAATAACTGCTTTACTTACCTGACTCGAGAGAGCCTGATGGTGCTGGATCCTGAGTGCTGGGAGACAACTACCTGCCCATACCTCTGCTAGAAAAGCTTGCAAACAAGTACAGGAGAGCTCACGCCATCTACAACCATGTAGAAAACACCAACTTCCTACTTATTATTGAACTCAAAACAGTTTTTTCAGAAATGAAATCTTCTCTCCTTTCCTTAGATGTTTTTATATTGTGCTGTAAAATATGAAACCTGGTTTTAACCTAAAAGCATAAAACAGACTTCCAGCAGCCCAGAAGAGGAGCCTACGGAAAAAAAAAAATAAGCTGAAAAGAGCCAAAGCTACATCAATTTCAATGGAAGCAGGATTAGGCCCTTTAACACACTGTTGTTTTGGGTTTTTTTTTTTCCCCTTTTGGGCAGGGAAGAGGAGAGCTGAAACTCTGGCAGCTGAAGGTTCAGCTTGATCCCTAGAACTTTTAAAGAAGACATTCTTCTCCATGGCTATTGTCAGAGCTGGAGACAAAACAACTAGAGGCCCTTTCAGCTGCTGAACTTAGCCAAAAAGCTATTTGTAACTCCTGCAGAGAGATGCTTTTATAGGGCAGGGGAAACTCCATAAAGATTTTCTCTCTTTTTCACTCTGTTTTGGAAGATCTGGTTAGAAACCAGAAATTTAGTTCAGAAATGAGAAAAACCACATCAGTACATTACAAAAGAGTAGTAGAAGGATATCTAAGCATATTGTTTTAGCCACAGTTTTCTGATTTGGACTTAGATTGTGCTAGTCAGCCTATACACCTACAGTGGTCACTGCTTCCTCAGACACTGTTCTCCATGAATTTTTGATTGTTTGGGTCTTCAGATATTTCAATGTATGGGTCAAATAGGAGTTTTGGAATCTAATTTTGCTTGTAGTCCCTTAACATCACAGACCTGTAATACAGTTTTACCAAAAGTATTTTAATACCAATTAGCAGGTCCTAATTTTTAATTCCTCATAAAATTAAATCAAAATGGCCAAATGAGAGGGGTACAGGGAACTACAAAGGAAATGTGAAGTTAACAGCCTTGCTCCATTTTTGCATCCAACTAGTGGGGCAAATTCAGTTTCCTGGTATCTATGTCTGACTGCAGTCTACATGCTGCCCGAGTACAAAGGCTTTAACCAAAACGGTGATCTCAGTACCTGAGGGACCAGATCCTCACTGAAAAATACTTGCCCTCCCCCAGCAAATATAACTGGAACTATTTACTATGAACAAGCAAACAAGAAAGGACTAAATCCTACAGAATGGAACAGTATAAAAGGAAATGCAGTGAAGTAGACAGAAAAAAAAAAAAAAGGAGATTTGAAAAGACTGATAGAAGGACAGCAGAGCCATAAAGTTAATATCAGAGGAGAAAACAAAAATTAACATTTCATCAAGGGAGAACATTTTAGAAACCTACATACCCACCATTCCTGACAAAACACTGCTCTTATAAAAATCCCACTGATTTCCTTGATTGACTAGGAAAAAAAATAATGTCATTAGCTAACTTCTGGTACACGTGTAAAGAGAAGCATTTTGTTTAGATATATTTTCTAACTATGACAGTGCATGGCAAAATCAGTGATAATCACAAGGCTTTTAGACAGCAGTATATCCAAAGCCTGCTAAAATCAAACAAAATCTCGAAAGTGTGCAGGCATTGAGAAGTTATATTGGTAAGCACGTGGATTGTCTGGTCTATATTCATATTCAGAGCAATAGTGGATAAATAATATTTCAGTGGGTTAGAAAATCTTCTTGATGCTTTTGCAAGGTGAAAATATGTGCTTTGTTTCACCCCCAAAAGCATTCCAGCTTTTTATGTATTATTTTCTACCAGTCCGAACCATAACAGGTTGCCCTACATTTGATATATGTCATAATCTCTTTAAAACACTTTGAATACTACCTAAAGACATTGTCTAACATGAATTTACTCTCACAACCGAGGAAATAAGAGCTCCAGAGATAACAAGAGTCATACCATTTACAGTAGCAGGATGCTTCACAAACAATTTTGGGGTTGATTGTTTTGTTTGGGGTTTTTTTGACATGGGTAAATGACCATAGATAAATCTTGCAAAATGAGATCTGCTTCTTTTGAAACATCCAGAACTCTGAATTCATCAACTGAAGTCACGCAGAAGTGAAGACAACCTTTCAGAAATAGGATTTTCTGTTTCTAGAAGGTTACTGTGGATGAAAACTTGCCCCTGCTGAAGTTGCCAACAAGCTCACTGCACCAAGGCAAACCTCAACCAGTTTCAGAAGCCAACGGGGTGTGTGCAGGTGTTAATCTAAAGGCACACAAGGATGGTTTATATGTAACACTAATAAAATGCATTCCAAAGTTATAGGTATATAACAGGAATATACAAGACTTAGGCTAAACTACCTATAATGTTTAGCTCTTACATTTTAAATGTTTCATGTAGTATGGACCTTCTTAGCTTACCACAGCAGTTCTGTTTTACCAATCTACACAGTTTTTCAAGGCAAATTGGCATTGATTATGCTGAACTCAGCCAGTCACATAAAGGTGAACAGAATGTGCAGTTTCTTAAATGTAATTACTTTATTACAGATCTCATTTCTTATCAAATGAATAACACTCAATCTTAATAACATCACTGACCCAATCAAACATTGTTCTGGCATCCTCATGCAAAGTGGCCCAGCCAAAGTATATACAACTAGCTAATGAGAGAGTGCTAACTTTTTTGAAAACAGTAAAATATATTTCTCTTCTATATTCAGCTCCCCATCCAATTTCAGAGTGAGTAAGTTGGTTCAAGAAAATACTTTTCTCCATTACATGCACACACACAAAAAATAACACCGCTGTTTCCAAAACCACTGAAATTTGGGCATAACCCAGACTAATGACCAGTATCTTTCCAGATTTTTTATTATATAAAAGAGATTCAATTCTGCCCAGTGGAGTTTATAACAAATTTCTGTGTTGTAATTCCACACTTGCAAATCTCTTTAGCATGTAGATATCACTGACAAGAACTGCACTGTGGTAAGACATTTGAACGAGGTTATTATCTGTTCCGTTGATTGGCTTTCATTGGGTTTTTTATTATTATTATCATTACTTATTTTTTTAATACTGTGTGTCTTTTACTTGTGTACTATAAGATTTAAATCTGTATAAAATCTAGTCCCAAAACAAACAAGTAGGAAACTTGATGACTCTGTTCTAACTCCACCTCCCCCACTGCCCTCCCAAAAAAATTAAAAAAATTAAAAAGAGCTTCTAGGTGAAGAGTCTTTCTCATTGGGTTACTTAGTTCGCTGGTGCTAAACTCAGTTCACCTTTAATTGCTTGCCTGTGAAGAACTGCCAAAGTAGGAAAAACAGTTCAAGAACTCCGTGATAAATTCCCTGTTATTCAATTCTGCATTAGTGGAGTTTAATACCTTTCATATTCTGCCTGCAAACAGGAATTTCAGGCCTCCAGTGTGAATGGGAACTGTTGAGCCCTCATGCAAACTATTCTGCAGACACAGAGCTAAGACTGGACAGGTACTCTCAGTGGGTACCCAATATTATTTAACTTTTTTACTCAGAAATATTGGCTTTGTGGCATAATAAAGTGGGTTGATCTTAGAGTTGGACGCAAACTGATAATCCTCTTTTTTATCTCCCATTTTCAGGTCAGTGTGTTCACATTTTTTCACGACTTGTGCTGATCTATCTACTTTTTCATATTTAATATGGAAGAACTAAGTCACTTCCACATGAGCAACATAAAACATTTTTATGTTCCTGTAGATAAAAATGAATCACACAGCACTCCAATTAAAATTTTTCTTTTTTAAGTATCCTAGTTTTTAGGATAAGACATAAAAATATCAGGTTGAAAAGAAGTACAAAGATCTTAGTCAAAACCACAGGGATCATAGATTGTTTACCCTAAAAAGATGTGAAATTAGGGTCCCTTTACAAATGTCATAAAAACTTGTGGTGCAGCAGTTAGGGTTTTATCATCTAATGTTCCTATCTGCTTTTCCCCCAAGTACGCCAGATTACTATTATATACCCCGATATTCTGATTTGTACCAGGCAGCTCTTAATTACTTCCAAAACAGTTTCAGGCACATGTATCCCAAACCCTGCCAATTGCTCCCTACATTCTGGCAGGACCCGTGCAGGCTCCCAAGCCCCAGAGCCACGCTCAGGGCAAAGACAGAGCCGTGGAGGTCAGGCACAGGCATAACCTGCTGTCCTGTCCTGAGGGACACCGGTGCTTGCCACGAGCCTTTCCTCCCTGTTTGACTACCTGGGTGACAGCCTAAGGCTGAGCCCCAGGAACCCTGGTCAGCATCTCTCCTACTCGACCGACCATCAGAGAGGGGAGCTGAGGGCAGACAGGACCAGCGCTCCGGCACGCTTATTTTCTTCCGCCCGCGTGTGTGGATGCCAACTCCAGCATCCATAAAACCGGGTTACATCAAACGGACCAACCGCCGTCATCTCCCCGTTATTACCCCCGACACAAGCCCTGACAAAAGGCCGCTGCCAAGGCCTCTGCTGACAGGCCGAACAATAGCGGCAACAAAGGCCTTTTCTGCCTGTGCAGATGACATAAATCTGATGCTATAACGCCGGCGCGACTTCAGCTTGCTCCTTATTTATTTATTTAATAAGCCACTGTCATCCATCTCAGGAAGGTGGCTTCCAAACTCCAAATTAATCAAGCCACTGAATGCGAATTTCCATATTGCTCTGCCAAAGGTCTTCTCCACATCAATTGCTAGGAGAAGGCCCCTGTTGTGCTTTGGTGTATTGTGCACGGCGCTACTGCTGCTGCTAAAAGCCACTCTGTTTTTAATAAACATCCATTGTTCTTTTTGTAGTAAATCCAGGAAATAATACCCAACTGGGAGTTTGGGTGCAGGCTTTTTTGTAGTGTGAGTGGAGCGATAGATGCATTTCTATGTCTGTTAGTGCCGTGATGGCTCCATTTATTACTGCTCAGAAGGTATTTCATTTTTCAAAAGCATAAATTAAACAAATATTGAGGTAATGTCTTTTTGTTTATCTTAGAAAACCATCATTTCTGTGTCAGTCATGTTGCTTCACCCAATGGGAGGTTCAGCTCCATGTGCACCGTGCTCAGCCATGTACCCAATTGCCAGAGCATGATTTTCTGGAGCACTCTGGGCGAATTACCTCAGCACTACTGAATTCAATGAAATAATAATAATAATAAAAAATCACTGAATTAACAGAGACAGGATTCCTCGTCTTCCTTTTAAAATTCTTTAGTCAGATAAACATCAGGTCTCAAGTATATGTGAGCTGTTTCCTTTAGGAAGTCTGGAGAAAGAGGCAGCTCCCCACAGTATGGTTCATCACTGCTGCCTCAGGGCTGGACTGAACTACCTTCCTGAGGAAAAACATGATTTGCCTCTCTTTAATACACACCTACCACTCTGTGTTGTATGAGCCGTATCACCTTTCCTGCTGGCAGATAGGACAAGCAGAAGGGTGGCAGCCCCAAGATGGCAGGAGCAAAACAAGAAGGGTGACTTCAGGGGGAGATGGTGGCCAGAGGGACTTGCAGCATGTGTGACTGCATTATGGTCCCATGGATGGGTCGGTTTCATAGACCAGACACTAGAAAAGTGCTTCTCAGTGGCATAACAGGGAAGGAAAACAAGAGGTGGGTCAACATCACCACGAGAGCAGAAGGGAGATGATAGGACTCTTTCACCTGATCTACTTAAGCACATGCTTTCCAGGTCTTACAGATCTTCTCTCCCATCACCACTCCCAACAGGTTATTGCCATTCCTAAAGATGGAAGGAAGTCTCCTTGCAATTTTTTTTTTCATTTAAAAATGTTTATAGGCATTTTTCATTAGAAACTGAAGTTGAAGCCCCATGATGATTTTTTTTTTTCATAATGAATGCTCTTTTGAAAACAAAGCATTCAAAAGGCTTTAAATAGTGCAAGTAAAAATTCCTTCACCACTCAGCTAGTCAGCTTTCTAATTTGCACAGAGTGTTTTTCAGAATAAAAATCTCTTTGAATAGTTGTGTTGCAAGACAAGGAAACAGAATGCAGATGGCATTTGTAATATGAGTAGAGTTTGATGGGCAGTAATAGGCAAAATGAAACCTACCAGTGAACCAAGAGATGAGATAATTAAAGGTATGTTCACTGTGTTTTAAACATTCCTATCCCGTGCAATAACACAGTAATTTGTCAACCAGATATTACTTGGCTAAACTTTTCACTCAAGAAACATTACAGCTCCATTCAGAACAGGCTGGAGTGGAAACACTGAAAAAGAGCACTAGTAGATGGCATGTTTCATATTTCAGTATCGCCTTCTCCCTAAAAAAACAACCAAAAAACGCAGCAGAAATTAGTAAGCTAGGCTTCACAGCGTATCTCCAATGAAAAGCAATGTTTCTCTCATAGAAGTTAACTATTCTCTTTTGAAGGATAGGTGCTGAAGAAGCCACCCAGCAGCTGCTACCCAGAATGAGAGTTGGGGTTCTTCCACCATGCTCAGGAGACTCATATGCATGATGACCCATAGGAGGAACTTCTACAGCCAAGCAATAACACACTCAGAGTTATGCTTGTGATTGGGCCACTTGGTTTTCAAGAACAGAAAATAGATGGGGACAGAAGCTACAAAGAAGCCTGAATTTGCAAAAGGGAGCAGGGGTGGGAGAGGAAACACCTGTGTCCCAACTGGTGCTTTCAGGACTGGTTTTGCTTTTTCCTCTACAACTCTTTTGAGGGAAGAACCAGTCCTTCTGTGAAAGCAGGGGGAATGGGAACTGCCCAGCAAACTGCGAGACCAAGCAATAAAAAGCTGTGGAGCAAGCCTGAATGGTGGGCCTGGGTGGAGCTCACCCACATCCAGTCAAGTCTACGCAGAAGACGTCTGGGGTGGCAGATTAGATTGCAGTGATTGGAACAAAGTCAGGAGTGAAACCTCCAAGACAAGGAGATCTTCTCCAGCTTGAAATTACAGATGCATTGACTTGTACTTTTTAATATAATCCAATGGTCTCGAGACAGACAAATCAAAGGGTTAATAATGAGCAAAAGCAAAACAACTCCAAAAAACACCTCCACAAGAGCCTACCTGAGAAAGATTACTTTCTTCCCCCATTTCAGAGCTTAAGTATCTTCCTGAGTAACTATTTAACATTCAGTTTTTAAACCATATTGAAGACAACCATAAAAATATGTGCCTGAAAATATAAATATCTCTGTTCTTAAAATAGTAATGTACCAAAATTAAAAAAAAAAAAAAAGAAAGAAAAAAAGTTAATTAATTCTGCTCACTGTGCTACAGCCTAACTGATGAAGGGAAATGCATTCAGATTCCTAAAATGCCTGTCTCCAAGACCATCAGGGTTAGTTTCTGAGTGGCACGTTTTTAAAACATTTAATCAATGATCTGAATATGTGTCAACACTTTCTGGTAGTGTGCAATAAAACGTGAACCTTGTCAACAGAAACATAAAAAGGTGACACACTTGGGACACAGAGCTTTTATGCTGACACACTGTAATAATATAATTTTAAAATTTATCATCTGTTTAGCCACAAGCAACAATTAATCTTTTTGACTAATCATACAACGTTTTAAATAACACCTCCAAAAGAAAAAAAAAGTTCCATTTTTACTTTCATTGCCCTCTCAATCGCGCTGCTTTAAAATCCTTATGATGCAACACGCAATAAATTTTGCAAAGAGGATAAAAATGTTAGCAAATAATATGTTTTCCCTCCTCAGTTAATAAAATTGCTTAACACTGAACCTGCAAGCAAAAAGAAAACCCCAGGAGTAACGCAAGCATCAACGGGTTCAGTTCTGTCGCATTTCTGTCGCATTAAGTGACATTTTATTCCCAAATCACTTAACCTTTGACTTTTATAACTAAACATACAGACCTTGAATTGTTACCGTGGAAGGGACCATCGAACAACACCACTGCCAGGCACTCAAACTGAGCACCCTGCGGTAGTGGATGGCTACAGCATGGAAATAATTTGGCTCACAAGAACCCAAGTTTCCATACAAAACTCGTCGCCTGGAAAGGGAGGCAAGAGGGAGATGGGAGGAGGGGAGACAGGGCCTTGTTTCTGATAACAACCTCTCTGCTATGCAGTGCCAGGCACATATCCCCAGGGACCCCAGATAGGCATTTTCACAGTGTTCCCATCAATGGTGCACATGCCAGGCAAAGAAGGGGTTAATAATCAGGCAGAGGTGGGAAAAAGCACTTCATAATTAAAAGCTAAATCCTGCTGAACTCAGCTGGAGCTGCATTCCTCCATCCAACCCACTCAAGATGGTGGTGGGAACAGAGAAGAGAAACCCAAAGGTTCTTGAGAATAAAAGTGATGGTCACAAATGTTGGATGTGGCGACTGTCACCCTGGCAAAGCTTTCTGGGTGGAAATGGACAGCAACTTTGGAATGTGGCTGGAGGAGGACTATTTGGGGAACAGCTTTAGAAGTAATGAGGTGAAAGGGAGAGCAGCAAACACCAACTGCACCCCAGCAAGGAGGGAGGGAGCCCTGCAGGGAGCTGTAGCAGTTTTCTGCAGGAATTTCTAGAAGCTTAGCACTTTTACTGTTTAGAAGGCACCCACTGGTAAAC
>JAAGNO010021654.1:0-27740 GCA_033439905.1 Ceryle rudis
TCCTTTCCTTTCCTTTCCTTTCCTTTCCTTTCCTTTCCTTTCCTTTCCTTTCCTTTCTTTCTCGATGCTTTAAGTTGACTGGACCAGATTTCTGCCCATTACAGCCATGGCAGTGCAGCAGAGATCACCAGTGACAGCCCCCTTGGGGCTCATGGCAGTGTCCTTTGGGGTTTTTCAAACCACTATGGACTTCTGGGGGAACAGGGGAACTATCACCCCTACTCACTGGGCAATGATCTCTGACACTGCATGGAGGGGAAGCTTGTGATCTGCAGCCAGGGTGGGACAAGGTGGGAGGGACATTGCTGTCTTCTCCATCCCCATCCATGCCCAGTCCTGGCTGCTGGAAGCAGAAACTTAACATTCCCCAATCTGTTCCTTCTAATTTTCACTGTTTTCAGCATGCAGATTTTAACATTAATTTTATTGATTCTATTTTCTTCTTATCCCCTGAATTCCCTGAGCTTCACATCCTAATGGGATGGCCATACATTTTGTTTCTGCTGTAAATCTAAATTATATTCCTTAACCCCACTTATATGGAAGATCAATAGCAAAGAAGGCTGAGGAGAGGTGGTAAGTCAATCAATGAATTAACCTCATGGTTAAATGCTGTAGCATGTGACAGGACTAATGCGTCAAGATCCCTCTTTGGTCTAGAAGTGTAAATTTCAACAAGGGAGATTAGTGCAGTTTACAATGACCTAGAATGTTTGCCTGAAAACATGATGGCCCAGATGTTGGCCAGCAGACAAGGATTCAGCCTCTAGAGTCTCAACAATATGCTTGCAACATGAAAAAAGTGCTCTTATCAAGAAGTGGAGACTCCAGGCTCAGCATTGATTTAAGTTTATGAGCATATTTCAAAGGCAGCAGAGGGTTTATTTTAGTGCAGATGCTGGCTGAAAACAATATTTAGCTCGCTTCCCAGGGCTCAGCAGAGATGTGCATGTGCAAAATTGTACATATAAAGCTGTTCCCATGTAGTACAAAAAAGGAAGACCAAATCCTTCCATCCAAATGACAGAAGACAGATCACCCATCAGCCTTGAAGGAGCAGCTCTGGCACAGGAGCTTTGCTTCGAGTCCACCTGCAGTACTGAGGAATTAGCTGTGGTGACAGTCTGGACAACTCTTTGATTTTGCATCTGGAAGGAAAGAAGTTGATCTCCGGTGACACCTAGATGAGCTTTTTGCTGATTAATGAAGGCTGAAGAGCATCCTATCTCTTTCCTTGCGTTCTTGAAGAAGAGGCAATTTATGAGGATGACTAGTGAGAATGAAAGATTTACTGTAAATGTCCCCATTTCCCTGCGGATTGGCCATCTGTGGCAGGGAACTCTTTCTGAGGACACATTCTTCCATAACTGTCCATCATGGATGTCTCATGCCATACTCCTCATCAGGCTCACGCTGTTTACTCGAGTTGCATGCAAACCATCTCATGGGTCAATGTGACAAGAAATTTGGCTAAGGCAAAACTTTCAAAAAAAAAATCCTTAGTATTCTACTCTTCATTGACTGTCCCAGACTTATTTCTGTTTTAAAGTGAATATTACGGGGGTTTTTTTAGGAAGGAATTCTAAATTTAAATGCTGATTGAAGCTTACATATTCTTACATACCTTTTTAAAGCTTAAGAGAGGAATTTGGATTTTCCTTAAAAATGAGAACCTTCCTTTTTACTTTTTGTGATCTTCAGCTACTGTCTTCCCTAAACCCTTCAACTTTCTACATGTGCTTTATTTGTCTCCATTAGATGACATATATAGGTTTACCCATGACAAAATCCTGGAGTTGAGTTCTGCAGGTTTAATCTGACCAATTTTTTTTCCCGCTTTGGTTTGAATTTTTAATGAAAAAATATATATATCATTAGGATAGTTTTTAAACATCAGAAGCATTATATGGATTTTAAAATGGACAAAGTTTTGCCCTTTGTTAAATATAATGACTAAAAGTTCAGATGTCTTTAATTCTCCCCTTTATATAATTCACACTGCACAAAATTTAGACAGCTTTAGGTGGAGTTTAATAATACCCTCACAAGTTTTCCTCCTTTACCCAGACAACTCAAAGGGAAAGAGAGAAACAGAAGATAAAAGTGTAGAAGAAAATAAATATAACTCTGAGAGAAAAGACCCAAACTGTAGAAATACATTATTAGTGAATAGCCTTACTAAAAATATGATCCTTTAAAACCGTAAGACAGTTTTGGGGAGCAGAATCTTGCCACCTTTTAGAACGAGATTAGTACTACATTTAAGTGAGATTGAATTAGTCACGTTATAAAGCTGGAGATCTGCAAAAAGAGCAAATAATTTAAAATAATTCTATTCCTAATTGAGTCTTCCTGAAGAAAAAAAAAAAAAAAAAAGATCTGTTCTGGCCCCAGTGAGAGCCCTGGCATCTGCAGGGAAAATTGCCTGAAGGAGTCCAAAGCTAGAGAATAACAAGTGCTGTACATCTGCCTTTGACATTGCTCATTATCCAAATAAAGACATCCACCCCAAACCACAGGAAACTAACTATATTTAGAATTGAATTAAAATCAGAATCACAAACCAGTAGAGTTAAAATTTTTAAAAGAAAGAAATTAAAAAACATTTAGGGGGTATCTTAAAGACACAGTGATTTGCTGTGTAAGAGTCACTTGCCAGGTAGCAAGGTGAAGGGAATAGTAGTGAAAGTAATATGGTAACAAAGAAAAATGTGGTGGATGACGCTGAGGTTGTACATAACTAAATGAAGAGTGTCTCTTTGAGACCTCAAAAGGTGAAGCTTTTCTTTGTAATCACTTTGCCTGTATTTACATTGCCACGCATACCATCACGAAGTTCTTCCTGAGGCTTTGTAGATTAAATATTTCTCAACCCTTTTGCAACTCAGAAAGCATCGACTAAAATTTCTCTTCTAGTCTGAGTGGAAATCCCTGCTGTTTTACTAAAGAAGCTGCACTTAAGTTCTATTTTGAGGATTGGTACCTGTCCTATGTATGAGAAAAATGTCAACTATCTCTAGGTACATCAGAGGCAATACATGGCAGAAAATACAGAGGAAAACTCATGGTTTAGATCTACGCTTAGATTCAACATTTGGTAATTTAATCTAAATGAAAGCTTTTGGAAAACCAGAATAGTTTGAGTAGAAGGGCCAATGACTTCTAAATTTTTTTAGATTATTTTAACAATTTAACAAGTATTTACTTCCATTACTTACAATTAGGAAAAAAAAAATCTGCCATCTTTTTAAAGGCATATTTTCTTGTTGCACACGCATCTGTAGTTAATATGCATCAAAAACCCCACAGAATTCTTCATGGCAATCTAGGGGAGGTTTAGAGTTGCAGACAAATTCAGATTAAAAGCATGGTATAAAAAGCTAAGCTCACTACTTAACAAATTCATAATAAAAACCTTTGCTGCTTGTTTGTAAGCCTGACAGGAAAATGCATCAACTCAGTGCAGTAGTAAGTACTAAGTAAGTAAGTACTAAGTAGCAAGTACTAAGTAAGTAGTAAGTATTAAGTGTCAGTCTTTTAAATTAGGACCATTCTCCTAACCCAAGAAGTGTTACAGCATAAAGAGACTCCAAACTGAACTATGCAGAGATAGGTGTATCATACACTACACTCTCTTTTGCAGATAGACCCTGAAGAAAGAATTTCTCACTTAAAGGGAGAATAATTATATGACTTTTGCATTTTGAAGCTCCAGCTGGAAACTTTTAATCACTCAGACAGCATGAATGGTTCAAGTCAGCTCTACTTACAATCAATTACAATGTGTAAGCAGTTTTATCATTAACACAAGCCAACAAAAAAAGGTACATTGATAGAAACAGTGCTGTTTACACTGCATGCTATACTATGTATTAAGACATCGTTTCCCTGATATTAGTCAGGAAATCAGGATACCAACCCTGATCAACATATAGCATCAGGGACAATGTTAGGATGAGCTAAGATTGAGAAGAAATGCAATATATTTTCCATTTTAAGAAACTTGACTTCTATTGACTTTAAAAAACATTTTGTGGGTTGCACTGTGCTCTTTTACACAGCAGTCCAGGTCCATAAACCTCTCCAGCATCCTGGGTAAAACTGTCCTGTTACTCAGGCCATGAAAGACAGAAGAGCACAAAGGAGACAGCCCTATTTGCAAAGGAGGCCAATATAGTTCTTGAGATTTGCTCTGGAGGAGGAAGAATAAAAAGTTTTGTAGGGCCATCTCTCAGATCTAGGCATCCTCCAGGTTCTGAATTACACAAAAGCATTGCCTTTTGGTCCCCTTTGGACAGAGAAACCTAGTCAGGTGAGAAAGGTAAAGAAGGAGATGAGATACATAGAAGAGAGTCACTGAATGGAGAAATCAGAGCTTGGGTGGCAATAGAAAAGGAAAAAGATGAAAGACCTTAGTGGAAGTGTTATGAAATACTTATGCTACCTCTACTCTGTGGAGATTTTATATGTAGCTCTGCAATTCTCACCATCCTTATTAGTCACCAGACTCAGAAAAAGAGCTTTGTAAGCTTTTTCATAGGCTTGCCAGCTAGAGGGACCAATGAGATACTTTATCCTCTTTCTAAACATAGAGTAGATTAGAGATAACTTGATTATCTCTGGAACTTGCAAAGACATTTTCAGTACAAACAAGAGACTCTCGGTCTTTACTTTGTTAAGCAGAACAAATGTGAAGTTTCACATGATAAGGCATCTCTTCTAGGTTTTTATTATGTACTACTTTTAAAAGTTGTAGGACTTACATTTTGCTAAGGAACAGTTTACTCCCAGTTCTCCATAAAAAAGGCCATCAAACTAATTTTGAAGATCCTGGCTTAAGAGCTTACTGGTTTCACCAGTGGCTGCTACATTCCTCCTGATTAATCTTTATTTTCTGATATCTCACATTTGATAATATCCAGCTAGCTCAGCCACGTGGTCTGAGATTCACTGTGACTTTTATTGTCACTGCTCAACAAAAGGTTATATCAGATTTTCTGTTCCATTCCTGCCAATAGTTTTGTTTCTTATTAAAACACTGTAAGTGGTGATGACTGGAAGGCAAAGAACCTTCCACGGCATCAGAAATGCAAAATAGCTGCACTTTTTTGTTCTGGATCAGTTTAGTAAATTTCCCTAAAAGACTGACTTGGCTTCCCTGCATTTATAAAGATGAATAGATTTTACTGTTCATTATCAGAGAAGCAAATACTGACTCAGTAAAGACTCACAGATAAGAAAAGGCCAGAAAAGAAAAGATAAGACTCACAGATAAGAAAAGGCCACCATTCAAATCTTTGGCATTATTGGGAGCTTCAGCTATAGAAAAGCATTACTACTGCAAGTGATGAATATAGTTTTTAAGAAGCACAAGACAGGAAGGACAGTATCTCCTGCCTGAGTAGACTGCATATCAAAATACTGACACTGAGCCTGGCACACAAATGGCAGTTATCTCACCTTCCAGACACAGCAGATTCTTAGACCTGGGTTCATGCAATGCCTTTTCTTCCCGGGTGAATGTAAGACCAAAGGGAATGTATTACACAATTCCACTTGAACCACGGGTCATGAATGAAATAACTAGATCATCCTTGAGCTTTTAGTAAAAGATTTCTTTTATATAGATTGTGTTACCAACTGATTTTACAAGAAGTCCTTTGTTATTTCCTTAAATATTAGTTTGGCCTCAAGAAAACGAAACAAACAAACCAAAACATTTTGGAAACTTTATCATCATTATTTCAAGGTTCAATATCTGGAGCTGAACAAAAACATTTCCTTACTTATAAATCCATGCAAAGGTACTTCATCATCCTGTTGATAAACTGACACAGAGCCAAAAAGTCTCTACCTCGGCACATCTCTTCCATTTTCTGCTTTTCTGATGAGAACATGATAAGACAGCACACTAAGAGATACAAATACCTACTGATGGTCTCTGAAAATTCCTGTGGAGGTGATATATGATATTATTTCTTTGCCTGCCCATTGTCCCCTTTGTTGTAAGAACTGTTCATAGCACATTACTTTTGTCAGCTCTGCTATAGCAATGGTGATCTTTGTGGTCATGGAGCCAGCATATCTTGGCCCCTTAAAAACCTGTGGGGTGGAAGTCTCTTGGAAGCACCTGGTCCCAGATATCTGCATAAATATGGAGACACCAGCAGCAAAAATTGGGTGTGAGAATTCCCTAGTACAGTGCATCAAACCTTACTACTGAACTGGCAACTTTGTTTTGATCCACTTCAGCATCCAAACCCAAGACCAGAAATTCTTGTTTCAGACTTAGGGATATCTACAGTAGTAATAAAAATAGTAACACGTTGATAATTTGAAAAACATTATTTCATTTCCAGAGGCAGACTCCGCTATGTGATGACAATAGACATAAGCGAAGCCAGTAGGTGGTTAAAAGCAGCATTTATAGGATAAGCATTACCCAGGCCTTATGCCCCTATTGCTGATCCCATTGAAAAATATGCTGGTATAGCTGGAGGCTTATAGAAATTTGAATCCTATATTCTTATAGGGGGAAACTAAATAAATAATCTTCTGTTTCAACAGCTGTAGGAAACGCTTAGATATACCCTTTAATTTCCCTCATCAATCAGTTTGGATTGTTTTTAAATGGGGATCATAGGGGAGCCATATGCTCAGAGATATTCTTAACACATTGCTTAGTCGAACAGAACTGAACTTGCTCATTAGGAGGGTAATTTTTCACTGTAATGCTGTATTTTGATTGAATTTCCTAGCAGTTGGTGGTCTGTTACATTGTACGACGGGCCATTTCAATGAACTCCAAAAGAAAGTGGCAGAACAGCTCGTTTCACTTTCTTCTAACTGCTGAAAACATCTCCATACGCAAACAACAGCATCAAGGTTTTGCACCAAGCCATGATAAGTGTAGCTGATCACATCAAAGCAGAAGATTGTTGTGAGATACTGTATTCATTATGGAGAAAGTCTTTTCTTTGTCCTAAGACATAAATGTGGTTTCATCTGCCTTTTGCTCTGAGGGAGAATGGGTTCTTCTTAGGTGGGTTCTCATGCCTCTGAGTGCTCGACAAAGTCTGTGAGCTGCCCTCTTAAATCTGCAAGGTCCCCTTCTGTGGATGTAAGCTCTGCAATATTGACAATTTGTAGGAGATCATACATGCAGGTCCTGCCTCAGATCCTTTTATGTGCTTCCAAAAAGAGGAGTTAGCCATGAAAAGCTGCTGTCACTGAAATGCACACAGTAGTTTTGAGAGACAAATATTCACAAACATCCTTTTCTTTCAGCCTTTTATGGCTTATGAAGAACTTCCTTGGAAACAGAAGAGGACAAAACTTTCAGGTCTATGGCAAAATCTCCATCTCCATTCCCTAAAGCCACCCCCTTATCCTGGGAAGTTTAAAGACCAGGGTAGATCTTCAATTATCACCTGGCTCAGCAACTCTGGCTGTGATGACAGCTCTGCAATACATTGGTGTGGTGTCAAGTCATCTGCAATGAAATACCCCAGAAAGAAAAAAGTCTTTTTTTTTCTGATATTAGTTCTTTGTGTGAAAGTAGAGAAAGTGAGCCCAAGAACATACATAGGAAAAATCGGCAACAAAGGCAAAGCTTGTGTCCCAGCTTCATTTTCTGAGATGTGCAGTTGCACGTTATTGCCTGGGCAGGATAGCCCAGGAGGGAAGGACAGCTTGCTCTTGCCCTTGAAAGGGAACAGCTTTCTGTACGAGCCTCAGACCAGTGGCTGGGAGCTACAAGGCAATATTACCTCAAAAGAAGAGGAGAATGAGCAGTCTTCGAGGCTAATGGAAATGCTGGCACTGGGCACTGCATAAATATAGCCTGCTGCTTCTTTCAGAAGCATGTAAATCAAGGCTGAATCCATTCTGAGTAAGAGATAAAGTATTATAAACTGTGGTACACAGAAGGAAAAAAGGCAAGAACTCTGCTTCTCTTGCTAACGGCATGTGCTCTTTGCAGCCTCCAGTACCAGCTCTCAGCATGGGAGATATTTTATATAACAACATCTGGTTACATGGTGCAAACTAAACAACAATTTACACAAGGGCATGTGAACAGGTTCGACATATGGTATTTATTTACGAATTCCAAAGAGCTGCCTGTGTTTAGTTTACGTTCAAATATTCCCTGTGTCCCACAAAGGGACCCCAAGTATAGGCTGGATACATCATTGTATCATTTTGGTGTATTTACATGGGATGCTGAGCTAAAGTAATCTCTAATTGGTGGACTCAGATTAAGCAGAGATTAATCACAATTTCCACAGTACAGAGAGATATGGCAATGTCTTCTACAATAACTACCAGTAACAATTTCAGAACTGAGAAAAAAAAATAATTCCTGATTCATACAAAAGGATTATGCACCAGATACATTCTATTTACTTTATAGTAAGAAGGGTGTTGACATGCTATTAAGTATCAAACATTAATACCGAGTTTTGATCTAAAAGTGGTATGGAGTCTCCCATTAAGTAGGGCTACTTTCTACCATTTCGATGGAACATGTATCAGAGCACTTTCCTAAATCTTGCCCAGCTGAGAGAAGATGAAATGTACCTGATAATATAGAAGTCACATCGATGTCAGCCATTTGGTTGAGGTCATGATGAACTCAGATACCACAAAAGCACAAACTTTCTGCATCTACATGCACATCTACTCACTTCTGCTCTTATCTTCCAAGATCCCGATTCTATGAAGTGGCTTCAGGAATAAAAGATGGATGACTAGTTGACTTCATTGTTACTAAATTACAGATCTATAAAGTCCACTTCATGCCCCTATGGGAAAGAAGCTATCATTTTCCAGTGACCAAAATCCCTAAATTAGCTGATTTCAACCACTTTACCCTGATTTCTCTCCAATTATTAAATTCTGGCCTCAGATGGCATTTCCAAACACTTTGTAAATGTATCAGGCTCGTGAACTTAGGCAACCAAAACCCAACCAAACATGAACATTCTGCGGACAACATTCCCACCAAAACAAATTTCTAGAATACCAACATATAAAATGTAAAAATTAGAATCATGTTATCACCCCTATCCTCAGCTCCTCACATTTTCCATAGGGGAATGAGAAGCTGTAAATTTAGGATGGATTTTTATGGTTATTCATTTTGATCTACTACACAATGCAGTCTAGAAAAGGGAGTTTCATTAGGTTATTTCTACACCAAAATTCATAACTTTTAAAGATATTCTCACTTCTCTATCACATCTGCCACCAGTTAAGTTGTTCCAATAAAGTTTAGCCTTGCTGTTAAAAATTTGCAGCTCATTTCTGCCCTGCTTTTTATTTGTTTTATCAGTCAGCTTCAGCTACTAGAGATGATTATTCCACCATTTGCTGAGCCAAAAGAGCCCTCTGCTGTTGGAAACCTACATCCACCCAAGGGACTTCAAGCCCATAGTCAAGTGTTCAGTTGCATAGTGCAGAAAAACATAGTGTATAGATTTTGGAAGGCAGTATTTCTTATGCTGGCATCTTTCTCATAGCTCATTTCTGAAACATTTCTAAAACTGCCAACAGTTGCTTGGGTTGGCATTGCAAACACCGGCATTGCAATTGTGATGATGTTAAAAGATACTTTTTCCCCCCTGCCTCCCTTTCTCAATTTTTTTTTTTAATTCTCAAATTTCACCTGGAAATAGCTACTCTTCAAAATAGCTACTCTTCAAAACAACATGGAGCAAAATGCCTCAAGTTGAGATGTCATCTTTGGTGTGAATCAGGCAGCCACGAGATATGTATGAGACACTGTTCACTCTTACAGAGAAGGCATCTTTCTGTGGTATGTTTGGTACTGTTTTGGATGGTATGTCACAGCAGAACCCCTCCATCCCACGTAGAAGAAAGACGTGAAGTTTAAAAAGTGTAAGAGTGTAGTGCCTGCAAATGCCATCAGGGTTAGCAAGAGTCCAAAGGCTAAAGTTTTCTAATTTATTTTCGTAGCTCTCGTAAAACTACGGTGCTTGTTAAAAAGTGTGGAAATGGATCTTTAACAAAAACTCTGCTTCTGCAAAGTGAAAGCAATTTGCTGGTTGAAACTTCGTGTTTCCGTTCTTTGAATGCTAGCTCTAACAGTTGTTTCTAATCCGTCTGCTGCTACCCTCACCCTGATGGCTGGACCTGGACCCCCTTGGGCTTTCTTTCCCTTGTATCACCCAGCTGAACACTTCATCCTCCTGTGGGGGCTTCCAGGAGCTGAATCATGCAGCGCAATCCATGGTGAAGCTTCCAAGGAAGAAAAAAGGACCCTTTCTGATAGGCACGAGGAGTGTCACAGCCTCTTACATCCTTCTACCCACCACAACCATTAAGGGGCATATCAAGGAAGAGAAAGGAGGAGCGGACAGGGAAAGCTGTCTGCAGACACATTATTAAGGACAGTCTTTCTTCCCTCCAACAGCCTGGAGAGTGAATTAATTTAGCGGTAGCCAGGACCAGGTCATCTATTCCAGAAAACCTAGGCAGCCAGAATGAAATACTAATTTTCTCTGTGCCAGTTTTACAGCAATTTATACCTATATGTGCTTCAGTCTTGTGTGATCAGTTCAAACCAGCATGCCCAGTGTACACGGCTGTGGCAGCACTGATGGGTCTCAGCATGAGCCACGCTGGAGGCTGGGTAAATGAACATGTCTGGTCCTTGCAGCTGCTTTCATTATTAATTATAATAGGCATTTATGTACAATCTCATTTTAATGGATCTATCACATTTGAGATAATTTCAAGGAAATGTTCAAGAAGCTGAAAGTAAATGGGCTCCCTTGAGCCATACAAGCTGACCTTGGTTCAGACACTGTCACCAGCAGCACTGCAGAAATATCTGTGGATCTTACTTTATGGTGCCTCCTGCATTAACTGATGTCCAACAGTTGATCTAAACAATGGCCAGGTCAAAAGATCTTCCTCACCTTTTCCTGATGTTCAAAGAAGACTCCAAAGTTATAATCTATTGGCCCAAATGTTCACAGCATGTTAATTGTGCACATGTGATTAATTTTATTAGTCCTCTGGATGTTGTTATCAAATCCCAGTTTGATTCTCTAATTAGCCTGTTTTGTTAATTAATTAGGCTTTTATATCCATACTGTGAGAATGGTTTCTCTAATAACTTTTGTTCCAGTTGGCCTGGCTCATTGGATTTTGACAGAGAATATGGAGGCTGCATAAAGTTATAGTTATAACTGGTTTCCTTTCCCACATTCTTAATTTTATGAAATGCAGATTACTGATGCTCTGGGTAAGGAACAGCCTGTAGTTTGAACTGACTTGTTAGGAGAAAACAGAGAATTTATGTGGGGAGGTATAAGTAGCTCAGTCACCATAAAACGTTATTAAAAATAATTTTAATTGCAACATAATTATGTGATGTAAACTGTCATAGTTTCTGTTCTGATTTTGAGACAGGTAACTGAAGTTACTTCTTAGTGTTTGCCTACACACAACTCTGCTCAGCATTGCCCATGAACTTCAGGGAAAATCATAGAATGGTTTGAGTTGGAAAGGACCTTAAAGACTACCTAGTTCCAACACCCCTGCCATGGGCAGGGGTGCCTTCCACCAGACCAGGTTGCTCAAAGCCTCATCCACCCTGGCCTCAAACACTTCCAGGGATGGGACATCCACAGCCTCTCTGGGCAATCTGTTCCAGTGCCTCAGCCTCACAAAGAAGAATTTCTTCCTTCTATCTGATCTAAATCGACCCTCTTTCATGTTAAAGCCATTATCCCTTGTCCCATCACTATATGCCCTTGGTAAATCAGCAAGGCTAATGCATCTGGGGAGCTCCAAACCACCAATGTCCAGGTAGTGAACCCCCAGAGAGCAGAGGGCACAGTTACACAGTGTAACATAGAATGTGTTATACATATATATACATACAACAATATCTACAATGTATACAAACAACAGTGTATCACAACTCACTATTCCATTGGGTGGTAGAGGAAGTACAGAAACATTCAGTCATGTTGGATGGGGCTCTGAGCAACCTGCTCTAGTTGAAGATGTTCCTGCTCCCTGCAGGGGGGTTGGACTAAATGAGCTTTAGAAGTCCCTTCCAATCAAAACCATTCTATAATTCTCTGATTCTCTGAACAACATGAGGGAAACATTGGAAACCTGACGTTTAGCAACACAAACCCTGTGCTGTCACCGTTAATTGTTCTTGAAACAGTTGGGAATAGCGAAGCGATCCGAAATAACTGGCAGTGACTCTCCACAGCAGATCTGCCTCGAAGCACACACTGAGGTCCTGGAGAAAGCTTGACATGGTGATGGACAGACAGCACCCTCGGGGAGGCCATCAAAAGCAGACAGGGTTTCACACTCCTGCAGCTATTCTCCAATGCAGATGGCTTCTAGGCTGTTCACTGGGCTGACTCACTGCCCCGCTGGGGGATACTGTAGCATTTCCTGGGCATCTTCTACAAATTTCATTTACAGTTTAAATTAATCCGTCAGCCTTGGGCTTGTCACAGGATAAATGCTGGGAGGATCTGGGGACACAAACAGGTCTGGACAGGAGGGATTGTTTTTAGAACGAGTACCAACATAATCAAGGAGTAAGAAACTCCCTGAAACAGCAACTGCCTGTGCAGAGAAGAACACTCACACCCTCTTACTAATGACCCAGTATTTGTCTATTTCTATAGAGCTCATTTGCATGTTATACTTAAAGGTTGGCTTGGCCACTGCTGCTGTTTATTTGGTATTATGATCTGCATTTATTTAGAGATGTAACAGCAGCAATTTGAGCTAATCCGTTCTGACCACTATCGTGTGATAGAAGCGTTAATCATGGACCATCCAGAGCCACACAGAAAGTAGAGTTAATTAACACTGTAGGCACCCACACATGTCACCCTTTTAATAAGAAAAAGCTGCATGATGACATCAGCCTTCAAGAATGTCAACAGACATTTTTAAGAGTTTCTGCTGCTTTTGTCCAAGATCATTCACCTCCTCTGAGTTTCTGTAAAGGGAGTTAAATATCCAATTATAACAATTTTTACCATCCAGATCATGAGCCTACACTTCAGAATTAGCCTGAATTAATGATAAGTGTGGAAAAAAGGAGAAGTTACACATCATTATCAGCTGCATGTTTTTCTGGACAAAACTAAATCCCTGACCTCATTTTCAAACCCTCATTAGCAGCACTTGTAAAGGAGGTCAGGCTGCTCTGCATCCCGCCTGTCCCAGCAGACAGGCTGTGCTGCCCAGGGCACACCATCCATTAGGTCTGGGCAGTTGGAGACTCTCGCTCCAACACCTCTTCCCGATGCTGGGCAAAGGCGTAGCAATCTATCTTACATCTAAAATGGCAGTGATCCATCGCCAGTACCTCTGAGATATCAGGGCTGACAAAGCCAACTACCTATGAGAAGTGCAGTTTATAAAAACGTGGTCCTCTTCTGATAGTAACACTAAATGCAGGAACTGTAAAACTTTCACAAAACTAACTTCTCCTTTCTCTTTGCTTTCTTTCTTATACCCATTCTCTTCCCTCTCCTGAGGTCTTTTGACAGCAGCCTCAATAATGTGATTTGCTGGCAAACACAGTCCACTCGTGTGCTCCCAGCTTCACCTACCCTATTTAGTACAGATATGTTTCCTAATAGTCTGTATTATTATATATGGGGCATACAATATACATTACAATTATACATTTACAGATATATATAAAATACAGACATTATCATCATATGGGGACAATCTTTGTGACAGGATTTTGTGTTTTCTGTGACAGGACAAGGGGTGATGGTCTTAAACTAAAAAAGGGAGATTCAGACTACTTAGAAGGAAGAAATTTTTCACACTAAGGGTGGTGAAACACTGGCCCAGGTTGTCCAGAGAGGTGGTAGATGCCTCATCCCTGGAACCATTCCAGGTCAGGTTGGCCAGTGGTCCGAGCAACCTGCTCCAGTTGCAGATGTCCCTGCTCACTGCAGAGGGGTTGGAACTAGATGAATTTTAAAAGCCTCTTCCAACCCAAACCATTATGATTCTATATAGCTATGCATTTATAAACAGTACACTTTAACAACTTTATAGCAACCTTATAAACCACTGAGTAATCCTAGATCTTTCACATACTCCCATAACACACTCACTATATGAAGAAAGTTTTATTTTGCGTAGAACTCAAAAATTTGCATGCCAAATTTCTCCTTTAGAGAAATATCCTAATTTCACTGAAAAGCCTGAACACTTAGTTTTGCCTCATTTGCTTTAGAAAGTGCCTTTTATAGGAACCAACTATTAATATAGCTGGCATCTTACCGGTTCTTTTTTTTTTTTTCTTCTTTTGTGGCAAAGAAAAAGGATGATTATGCTTTATCACCATTTTAGCCAGGAAATTTGCACTCAGATGAGACCTCAAAAGTCATATTAACAGGATGGAGGCTCTTAGAATCCCTTTTATAAACAGGATGTCTGTAAAACTGGTTGGTAGTTTAAAAGTTGTAGGTTCTTCAAGAAATAATTTGGAGAACAGACTGGAACCAAATGACACTCTTTGAACAGATGCCACGATTTTTCCTGCCTTTTCCTCATTAGAATGGTGTGGGACCATTCACAGTCAACTAATTAATTAATGTTCCTGATATAAATTTTCCTAAACAAAATTAGAAGGTTTGATGTGTTCAATATGCAAATGCACATGAAAGTACAAGTGAATGATGCTAATAGCTCTTACTAGCTGCATAAAATGCACTTTTTTTTCCCAAGGAGAAGAAACAGAAGAACATGAGTTACAGAAAGTTTAAGCAACATGGTCAGGTTCACATGGCAAATCAGTGCCAGAGTTCAAAGCAACATTCAGCTCTGCTGTTCCTCAACTTTCTGAGCTCATGACTGGACCACGTGTGCAAGTGCAAGGAAGCTGGACAAAGGGAAAATATGCAAGGAGCACTCCTGTGCCTGGGGGAAAAGGGAGAAACTTGGAGAAGAGTTTTCCTCTCTCTTGAGTACTAAATATGATTATGAAAGAATGCTCATCTGTTTAAAGATGAACATGAACTTCTGATTCTCCATAAATAATAGCTTTTGATATTTTATTTATAGAAGCTCAATTACAGTCTACTCCGAGGAGACCAGAATCACAACTGTCCCATTTTAAACCTTTCTTTATAGTGGAGACATTTATTTTCTGACAAGGAAATGAAAGAGACTGATAGACCAAGCAGAAATGTCTGTCTGTAAAGGCAATGTTACCTCAATGGATTGCTCTTGGGCTGATAATAAAATCTTCCAGTTTCATCCTATTTTCCTAACAAAAAGAGCTATTGGAAAAATTTGAGGTGCAGAAAAACACTGACACTGTAATAAATGGAGTAAGGAGCCACGTGAAATGATGGCACAGGCATTAAGGAAAAAAATCCCTACAACATAACTGAGTAGCCTGAAAGGGAATGGAGATATAAATTCAGGGGATCGTTAATTGATGCAGCCTGAAGAAAGTCTTTTTGGCCTGATGGAGTCCAGAGCTGGCTGCACGCCTCGGCACTGCGGGGCTGTGCGCCGGGCAGGACTGCACCGCTGGCCGCCGGGCTTCCCGGCACCGCCGACACGCACAGACAAGGCTCTGTAAACACCGTCTCATTAGGGCTTTCTGAAAAGAAAATTGTTGTAAATTAGAGCTGGGAGTCACATTTGCACAAGGTTTGCAGCCAGCGGACTTCACATTCTCGGCAGGTCACAGGAGGGATGAGGGTGCGGTTTGAACCCAGCACGTGGTTCATTCCTTCTGCTGTCGCTGTGACGGATGAGCAATGGCGATGCTATTTATGCAGGAGTAAGTGTTTCAATACCAAAAAGTTTAAATCAATAGCAACTGACACCCGCTCTCAATGATCATAGAAATTGCAAGGATATTTTTCCAGATTAATGATTTTTCGTGGTGTTTGGCTGTTGGTCTGGAATTTACTTCGTCTTGCTTTGCCTTTCTCTACCCTACTGTTTTGTTTTAAGCTTCTGGTGTTCTCCAGGGCATTTTCAACATTCCCTTTTAAGTATTTTTTCTTCTGTGACAGTCTTAGACGAGTAGGCAAGAGGAATTACACGATTGGGTGGAATAACAAGAAACAAATATTTTCCATTGCAATTATAAGGTTGTCCTCCTTATACAAGCTATTTATGGAGACACACACTTAATACCCTTATTCAGATTTTCCAAGATAAAGGAAGATGAAGCTACAGTTGCTGCACATTAGTCTGGTATGTTTGATGGATCACAGTTAGAAGCAAAGCTTGTAGAAAGTAGCTGTAAGTGATCCTCCAGCTGACCCAAAATTTTGAAGCTAATTTTCCACTACCAAGGTGAAGGTACATCCGCAGAATGGATGATAGATACATCAGCAGAAGAAAACTTTCTAGGCACATCACATCCTTCCTCCCTGCTGTGCTGGTCCTTGGGTTGCTTAGACACAGTTCACTCTACAGCCACCAGGCAGCAGATGTTAGTGGATGTGGGGAGGCTCACGACACGAAGCATTTCACACAGGGGAATATGACACTGGAAAACCCTTTGTTTGCCTGAGTGGATTCTTGAGTGTCTTGAATAACTATCATTGCCCTACAGAGGACTGCTGAGACATGCAAGGAGATGTACCGGCATGTAAGGGATAAGGGAGATAACCACTGATGAGCCTCATGTCAACCTGAGCATTCCCCTCCTGCTCATGGCTCAGAGCCCTTCACCCATGTTCACAGACTGCCAGGCAGCTCAGGACAGAGAAGGACTTTCGCACCCTGCTGAAATGGTACTCACCAAAGGTTCCAAATAAAGCACCTGCTGAAGCAAGAACCAAAATCATTGCAACTCTGGGATTAAAGAAAGAAGTGGCTGACAGCTCAGCTCATTGTAAAAAGTCAGGGAAGATGATCTTCTGCCAAAGACTATACTCATTTTGGTTTATGAAACCAATCACAACACATGCTCACAGATGTTAAAAAGACCCGAAGTTCTGAACTGAAACCTGAACTCCACATATGGCAACTTCATTGGTAGGACAGGTATTGTGAGTGAAGTTTCCTTTTTCCTCTGCATTTAGGAAGAATATATGTGATTTAAATTAAATGTGCCTATAAAAGTCCCTTCTGTTTGGTGATGTGCTGCCTACAGGTCTGGAAGCTCACTCAGGAAGAGCTTTCAGCAGTCTGCCCTCCTCCCTTGCCTGTTAGCCTTGAGAGGAGCATGGAAATCACACCACCAGGAATGTGGGTGACAGCTCTGGCCCATCATTGGCTCTTGCATGAAAAAAAAGCAGCAATACCTTCCCTCTACAGTGGTGCATTTTCCCCCAGAGAGACTTATGACACAATATTTTGGCCAAGGGCAGAGAGACTGAAAGACCCTTGCAGCCTTTGGGAACAGTGAGGCTGATGTAGAAAAAAAAATATGAAATACCCTAAGCTTGCAGCTATTTTCCAGGGGTGGCTTGAAGCACATTTTCAACATTGTCTTTTAAGTATTTCTTCCTACTATATATAGATATATACAGGTAGTATGTGCAGGCAGAAAGGATGCTGAGCATAATTTCTTCTGGACCTCCATTCTATGTTGCCTGTATGGCTCTTCTCTAATGACTTCATGTCTGTGTCTGCTCATCACGGTGAGTTCAGTTTTATTTCCTATCTCCTGCTCCATTGTCCTGATTGAGCATCTCTTCCACATCCTCAGATTGCTGTCTTGGCAAGATGGTTCCTGAGCTTGGGTTGGTCTGAAGCTATCTGTACATGAGACATCAGCTAGCTAAACAGAACAGAAAATCATTAAAGTCAGTGCAGTTTTTTCCATCTCTGGGGTTATAATCTGGCTGTGTTTTCACTATTCAGCCCATTTTCATGCTATGTGAATGGAATTTATCTGCAATCTTGATTTTTTTTTTGTTCGGTTTAAATGAAACCCATCGGGGCTTCCAGCTTCACTAGTGATGAGGGTACTGCAGACGGATAGACATCTGGGAAGACGAGTGGACAGACAGCTTAGTGATAGTGCAACACAATAGGACAAGCATTTCCAAAACCCCTACTATATAAATTACCTTCCATGGGGCTTAAGGGAGTAAGGATAGAAAAATAATGCTTCTGTAACACCCTTGGCAGTTTGTATTTGTTGGAGATAATCCAGATGTATAAGAAAGGTGTGATATTTTTTATATAATCACAGTCTTCACATGAGACCTTGCGAGTCACTGCTACAATTTATTAAACATCATGACCTCATATGACTGTAATCTCATTTAAAATACATGTAAAGTACCCTTAAAACCTAAAGCTGTCACTCAGCATTAAATAATCAAAATATGTGAGTGCATGATGGAGTTCTCTGGAGAGAGAAGAACTAAGTTTTCATTTTTCCTCATTTGCTGACAAAGAGGCCTTTGGTACTGTTGCCTGCAAATGATCTGGAGCCTCTTGTGTGTTTCTGTCGGGATTTTGCCCATAGTGAATAAAATATAGATGATGAATGCATTTGAAAATGCTTGTTTGTATCAGAAAAAGCATCGTATTTAATACGGCTTCAAATCACCTGTGAAACTAAATGGGAAAGATAATTAAAGTGCAGTATTACACCTACATAAACAGACCAGCTTCAAGGCTCAAGTCTGCAGATGTCCCATTCCCCAGGCTGGCAGCCTTGCAGAAGGTCTGCTGATCTCATTCCAAACCCACTGCAAATTTTCTGAGATTTCCTATGAAATGGAGCCGAGAGATTGTAGCCACTGACAAGCAGAAAGGAGCAATGAAGCAGAACATGGTCACGAGCATCAGGGTCTCGGTAGCAATATGTGTATTAAAATGGGGGAAAGGGACACTGAAGAATCAGGGATTCTGCTTGACTCTACAGACCTCACCACCTGGAGAAGCAACATGGTCCTTCCTCTGAGAGCCCTCTGGGCTCAGCCTCTCCTCCCATGTACTCTGGTCAATGTCATACAACTTCATGGCCACCATCATGGGCCAGGAGGCCCAGCCCAATCCAAATGTGTAGGGACCATGGGCAGGAGAGGAAAAGACGGTCATAAACAATAACCTGAGTATCTTTTAAAATGCCAGAAGAACTTTGAAATGGCTTTGTACCAGTTTTGTTATCGATCCAGTTATAGCAGTAAAAAAGAAATAAGAAACTCACATCTGGGTACTGTTGTAAAGGAGACAGCAGTTCTTCGTACCATTAGTCACATGTCATTTCCTTTAAAAAATATTATTATTGTTATTGTTATTATTTTTTTTTCTGAGATAAGCCATTTAAGTCCTGATGGATGCTTCTGGAAATTATTTCCTACTCAGCTGACAAGCTTATCTGGCCTCAAGTGAGGCTGAGATATTTCACTTGGATTATATTTACCATAACCAGTACAAAGCAAGCAAAACGAATCTGAACTGCACTATGGGGTGTATTTGGCTAAGTTTCAGTATTTCCAAATCTCAGATTCAGTAGTCCAAATGTTAATGATACTCTTTATGATATAACTTTCTTGAAGTCAATAATATCTCTAGCAGTGTTGATCCTATTAATGAGCGGTAAATATGACACACTGAGAAATAAACTCTTTCTTTGACATCTTATAGTTCAAACATACAAAGGGGATTAAAAAGGGAGATGCTGGTTTCCCAAAGGTCCATCTCTGCCTAAGCCATTCTATGTTTCTTTAAAACTAAATACTTAAGATCTATTTAAAAATGCAAGGCAATTTTCATCATCCTGCTTCCTTGGCAGAATTAGTGCCAAAGATCTATGCAGAAAAATATATGAGTGCATTTCAATGCCAGTATTAGTGCATTTCATGGTCAGGCTGGATGGGCATTTGAGCAACCTGGTCTAGTGGAAGACGTCTCTGCCCATGGCAGAGGGGTTGGAACTAGATAATCTTTAAAGTCCCTTCCAACCCAAACTATTCTATGATTCAATGATTCAACAGTTGGACATTTGTGATATGAGATGGCAAAAAATTCTCTGGAACTTGATAATTTCTGCTATGCCACATATTAGAATCATAGAATGGTTTGTGTTAGAAGGGACTTTTAAAGGTTATGTAATATATTAGTAAACATCTTCACAGCCTTAAAGCTTCACCCCACCTTCAAGCGTATCACTTCACTTTTAAAACTGCTTTATCTAACATGCTGGCACAAGTCTTCTTTTGATGGCTATAAAGACAAGTTCAAACAAGTTTATTACACAACTGTGAAACTATATTGGCATAACCAGTAATGTATGTCTGACATGAAACTTTGATGTCTTCTGTATGACAAGTGGAAACTCATTTCAGAGCTTTTTTTCCCCATAAATTCTTGCATTTCCACTGTCTTAATAAGTGCATGCATCGCGGAAGGTACTTAAAAAGTATTGTCAAAACCACGTGCTTATGAAGGTAAACACAATGATCTCTTCCCGCCTTCAAACAAGTACATTAGCTATGTCATGATATTTCACTAAATTACATTGAATCTGTTCAGATTTGGACATAAACTGTGCATAGACAACATTATCATACAGAAGTATCACCTTATATATTTTTTACTCCAAATGAATCATAGCCATGAATATTACTTGTATCTGAAAGCAAAATACCTTGCTATTTCTATCTTTAAAACACAATCCTTAAATACAGAAATTTTAAGGACTATTCTCTGCATTTATCAGCTCTAATGTATTTAATGTGGCAAGGTCTACTGCACTGATGTGTGTAAGAGCCTGGCTATTGTGTGCCTCAAAGCTTGTGTGGTGATAAGATCTGGAAAGACCTGTCTGGAGGGGAGAAGCGTTGATTGTTCCCAAAGTCTCTGTGCTCCCCCTTTGGCTCCTTGCAGATAGGCTTTAACAAAAGGAAGAGGTCAGTTCTGCAGAGGTGGTTTCTTTAGTTAAGTGCTCCTGCTGCTGACCTTGCCATGGGGGAGGTGGATGGAAGGAGCCACACCACTTCTAGCTCAAGGGGCTCATGCAAATCAACACCATTTCCTGTGGAAACTGGGAATGCCACTCAGATATCTTAAGGGTATAAAGGGACAGAAAAATATCCATCAGTGTACACCCACCACCGAAGAACTGAAGACTTGGACCGATCCAGTGAGGCATCGCTGGATCCACGGGTGGTGAGAACCTTTTCTCTTTATCTCCCTTACTCTCTCACTCCCTGATCTTTTCCTCTTTTCTAATAACTCTTTCTTCCCTTTCATGGAAATTTAGTCGTGCCGTAAAATAATCACCTGTGAAAATAACACCTTATCTGTAACGTTTGTTGACTGCTTCATGTGGAAGAACTAATCAATTATTTTGTAGCTGTTCCTCAGAGTTATTGTCGTGACCCTGCTGTGCAGGGGCAGCCTCCTTCAGGGGGTGACGTCCCTCGTCATCTTCAGTTCCCACCAGACTTTTGTCTACAGCTTCTGACTTAGGCTGTGGATATTGAAGAAACCCCAGGAAAAAAATGGCCTTTGAGGAGGTTTCAGACAAACTCCACATAGAATCTCCCTGCTGCTGCCTGGGATGTGTTAAACATACCGCTCACACTCCACATGGCACACGTACAGCAGTTTTGGTCCAGGAAATACCAGACTGAAATGTGAGAGTCGTTACTTTTTTGAAATTCAAATGTTGGCAGGTAGGTGATGTCCATGGGAATTTGCTGGAAGTGGCTGTTTTCTTAGGAGTAAACCGAAAAGGACGTTGAAACCGCATATCACCCGCAGCCTGGCTGTGTGCACAGCGGGGGCATTTCATCCCATTTTCCCCAACTGTTCCATAAAACTACTGTCATCTCGTCATCTCTGTCATCCTAATGCTGGCTGAGTCTTGCAGTTAAAATACATATAAAATTTTCCTGTTTTGAACAATGCAAGAAAACTCTAAACCATTGACTAATGCAGACCTAGCATCTTTCAATTGTTGATAAATCAATCAAAAATAAATTGTATTAGGAAAAAAAAAATTAGTTCTTATCGTACTGCTAGCATTAAAGATTTTTTAATCACGAGGCAGCCTCTTCAGTCCCTTTCCTAGTGATAATTCTGCTGGCTTTGATCCAGCAGTGGCTGCCAAATGCCAGGGCAATGTGTTGGCAACATAAAATCCACAGGCATTCTGGGGCATAAAGAAATGTAATTCCCATCAGACAAAAAAAAAAGAAAAAGAACTATTGCATTCTTTGCAAAAATGCCAGAAATTCTTTTTGGCTTTGTTTATGTAACTGGTTAAAGTTGCCTTTCTTAAAATGCTGTTTCTTCTCATCTGTTCAGCACAGAAGAAAAATTTAAAGAAATCTCTGAGAAAGAGTACATAGAGATTTTTCATTTCTCCAGCAGAAATGGTCTGATGCAGATGTATCTGATGTAAATATCCCTAAATATTGAGATCATGGGTGCAGGCTCTGCTCCATTGAAAGCATTTCTGCCATGAACTGAGCCATCACCTAAGAGGATGATGACTTTGGGATGCTCTAAACGTGAAAATCCTACAGTTTCATTTCTTGCTAAGAAAAGGGTTCATATAGTGAAAATGATATCATAGCACAGGGAAGTGTAAGAGAACAAGGAACTTTTGTTTCCATGGCAATCAGGGCTGCTTCTTCAGACACAAGCACAAAGGCAATATGCTGACTGATTATCTGAAGGTCATGCTGTTCTTAGGAGAAAAGTTAGAGAGAATACACTGGGCTAATTTCCCCAGTCAGGAGGCATGCTGCATTTCTAACCAGCTAAAATAAGCAATTGCTAAAGGAAATAATTGCCTTCATTAGTGTCATCTGCTTGCTTTAAAATCTATTTACCTAAAGGAAACAGCAGCCCAACCATGAGTGAGGGGAACATAATTGGGTGTTCTTTGGACTCGCTCAGATTTGGTATCATTTTTTTATATGCTCAGAGATAAATGCTAAGATCCCACGTATTTCGGCCATCCCTCACCTGGTAAAATAATGACATTCCCTTTAAAGTCAAATGCCTCTTCAAAATAAGTAAAATCTCTTCATCTTGGTTTTGTTTCCAGCTTGGTTTTGTTTCCAGTCGTTCTTGCAGCAAGAGCCACTCTTTCAAGGATCTGCCTCATCAACAAGTGCAAATAGGTTTTTTTAATGCCCAGATACCCCAGGAATGCATATGCTGTCCACAGGTGAGCAGAAGGGCAGCTGGCTGGTATCTGTCTCTGTTACATATATGAGAAACAGGCATCTCAGAGACACATAAATGTTAAATGCACTTTACTTTGTATTTCCCAATGTCAGTTTTAGGTTTCCGTTTCCTCTGAGATGGTTTGACCTTGTTGACAGCAGGGGTAAATGCTTTATGCAGGAAAGAAAATGACTATTTAAAAAGTGTAAATCTATTTTCTTGCTCCATTCTGTCTCCATGACATATTACAGATCTGAAGTACAAAGGAACAGAAATTTTACTGGTGTTTGGAAGGAAAGTTATTTTTAGTGTTGTTTTGTTGCCAAGGCATATAGAAACCTTATGTGCTACCTCAGAAAGTTACCGTGGAATGGCAATGAAAGAAGGATGCCTATTTCTTCATCTTTTCTTTCCAACCACAAATCTTTTCTCCAACTAAAAAATGATGCACATATTCCAACAAAGTTGCAGGAGTCAGTCTGAAGTCGAACAAAACATAAATGGGTGATCTTTGGTTGTGTAGTCTAAGTACAAATGAAGATCCAGAACCAGGACAGTGCTTACACATACAACTCTACCTCTCTTCAGTAAAAATACATTCCTGAACCTAAACTTTCTGAAGTTATGGTTGTTGAAAACCAGACATACAAGGCTGCAGAGGCAGAAGGGGAAGAGTGCGACAGGTAGAGCCCAGCTGTCCCAAAGACAAACCACTAAAGGTATCTGCTCCACTAAAGCCTTGTATTGTCAAGATGGTATATATGAAATAAGAGCTGGGAAACACCATCTCGAGGCAGAAGAAGGGCAGAAAAGGGTGGCTCACAAGTGCCCTCCTGCTCTGGCACCCAAACATCTCCAGTTTGGGAGATGACATTGGGACTGGCCAGGCTAAAGATAATATTTTGCCTGCAGCTAGGAATGAGGGGGTGCTGGGAGTGCCTCTTTTCCCAGGGGTGTTGTTGAAACCGGCTCAAAATGCACCGCTTGAGAAGTATTAACTCAGCTTAGAGGGTAAAACCATCATCTTCCAAATAAAAACTTCTTGAGAACAGAGGGGGAAAGCCCTGCTCACTTGCAGATAACAGCATGTCGTGTTTCCCTTCAGCAGGACAAAGATTTAAAGCAAAGTGTAGAATGACTTACACATTACCACTGGCGGCGGTCCAAGAGGGGAAGATAATGCTATTTACAGTTGTTCTACAAAAATATTAGTTTGCTTTATCTCTTTCCACATCGACTGCAAGTTTTTACAAGCTATTGTGATACTTGACAGGCAAAAATAAAAAACAGCCCTTAGGCCAAAAACATCTGAGACTTCAGTGAACTTAATGCTCCCATGCCACTCTAAGAAGACAAAACATCCTTCCTGTAAGCTGTATGTTGCTGGGAAGTTGACAACAGAGAGAAAAAAAAAAATGGTAAAAAAAATTTACAGTGAGTAAGATGAAAATTCTGCCCAAAGACAGACTTTTGTGTGGTCCAGCTGGATGGATGCACACACACCCCAAAAGAGTTGTTTATTACTACTTCAAGAGGTGAAGGAGTGGGTATGGCACTGCTTCAAATTCTACAAAGTTCTTACCTGCAGAAGTGTAAGGAAACCTGCCCCTCCTTGAGCCTCTGGCTGAGTTCTGCTGGGTACATCCTTGTGGCTGACTGCAAATTGCTCACCAAGATTCCCTTGTGGCTTGAGTGTCCCGAGATGCAGGTGTGGGCATGGCTCCTCCTGTCTCCAGCAGCATGCAAGCTCATGTGGTGGCCTTTCACCTAAGACCACTTGGTGAGGAGGCCCTTTGCAGGGACACTTAGCTAACTGCAATGCATGGAAAATTCTGAGATCTTCACCATTTGGATGCATTTCCTTGTAATCTACAAGCAAAATCAGAAACTATTAGGGGTGGGAGGAAAGAATAAAATGAACCATTGCTGGCACATGATTTGGCCCCTAATTTTACAATCAACACCTCATTTAAACAACATGAACATAGAGCAATAAGTTGTTGGATACATGAATAATAAGGTATTGTTATGTGGGTAACATTTGGGTGGATAATTGTGTCACTCATATATTTTTTTACATGTATTAAATAAGTACAAGTCTGATACTGTCAGGAGAATCACAGAATGGTGGGGACTAGAAGAGATCTCTAGAGATCATGTAGTGTGACCTCCCTGCTCAAGCAGGGTCACCCAGAGCAGGGGGCCCAGGATTGTGTCCAGGTGGGTTTGGAATCTCTCCAGAGGAGACTCCACAACCTCTCTGGGCAGCCTGGGACAGGCTCTGCCATCCTCAAAGTCAAGATTTTTTTTCCTCATGTTCAGCTGGAACCTCCTGTGTTCCAGTTTGTGCCCACTGCCCCATGTCCTTTCACTGTGCACCACTGAAAAGAGACTGGCCCCATCCTCCTGACCCTCACCCTTTAGCTATTGCTCAGCATTAATAAGATCCCCTCTCAGTCTTCTCCAGGCTAAACAGCCCCAGGTCTTGCCACATTTCCTCATTAGAGAGGAGCTCCAGGGATGATTTTGGCTGCTATACTATATGCAGCTATAGTCGTGCATCTACAGCTACTATGCATACACACCTATTTGAGATGTCCACAACCAGTGTAAGATGTTGTATAGGATAAATGAAAAAAAAAGCCCATGTAATTTTCTCTTTAATGAAAATAACATTGCATGGGAGAGAAAATACATGATGTTTACATACATACAGTATTGAAATGTACACATGTAAAGTTGCCAAAATCAAATAATGATAAATTCCTCCTTATTGCATTCCTCAGCTCTTTAATTAAGGTACCCTTGACACTGTATTTTATGAAAATACTTAATGTTATACTTGGAAATGTAAATCCTCTTCTGTTTCTATGTGTCCTTTGACTGTTGCAATGAGTTAAATAATAATTTGCAGCTAAAGCTCCTGTAGGCACGAAAAAAAAAAAAACCAAAACCAAAGAAATTAGGTCATTAATGAAACCATGAAATGTTATTTTGTTATTTTTCCTGTTACTCGTCTAGGTGTGTGAACATCCACAATATTTGCAAAAAAGTGATTGTGCTGCAAATGGTAACAAAATGATAAGACACTTTCTGGAGCTTGTGCTCTGCCCTCAGATGTTAGGACCAAGGAAAGACAAGACTGGATACTTTGGAAAGGGAAAACAAAGTAAGAACATCTGTGAAATCACTAAGTCAGGATATCCAGGATATTCAGCGTGCCACTGAACACAGAGAGCGAGCTCTCTGCTGCACACACCACATCCAGTGGGTCTGAGCTCCCACCTGCACCCTCTCTGCCAAAGGTGACAAAGGCATCTCCTCCAGAGAAAGCTACCTGAAAAGTTTGATGGGAAGCAGTAGTGAAAAAGCAAAGTACCTTCAATTCTAGTTTTGGAAAATGGAAATACCCACCTTTAAAGTAGAAAAAAAAAGTCATAGTTTTCCGATTTAAAAATGTAAAACTGAGGGATGAGAATCACTTTGCTAGTGAAAATGTATTTTCATTTGTCTAAAAGGAAGGGTCAGAGACACAATATAATCACTAAATTGGTTTGGGGATAGTAATTAAGAAAACCATGATGATCATTAAATATATGTCACTGGATCACCCACAGTCTAGAAACCAAATATACCAAAAGATATAGGTACCTAGATATGAAACTATGCTTATTATAGTATTAGAGGTATGAGAAGCACACAGAAAATGTGATTGTAAAGGCATAATAAAGCGTGGCATAACTGCTCTAATACCTTCTCCTAGCTGAGTGGACAACAGCAAGAAATACAATATACACAATGAAAATATAAACTGGTAATTTCAACATGGGAATAAGGATTCATATTTCATGCAAGCCAACCACAGGTTATTTTAAAGGTATGAAAATATGAAAAATAAAGATTATTTTATTCTTAGACAAACTGATTCCATTAAGGACGCTTGGTTGCACGTGTGCAGCTGCTAGCACAATACAACCTAAGCTGTTCAGGAGATGTTTCAGAGAGAACAAAAGTCAGGATCCTTCCAAAAAGAGTGAGAAAAAGGGCCACTGATGAAATGTGTCGTCCTTGGTCTTCAGCCGGGTAGAGTCTAAGGAGCTCCTACATATACTAAAAAAGTGTCTTATAAATATACACATTATATATTGTGTATATATATTATATCATGGAATGGTTTGGGTTGGAAGGGACCTTAAAGACCATCTAGTTCCAACCCCCTGCCACAGGCAGGGACACCTTCCACTAGAACTAGTGTGTATATATATTTATATAGACAAATATATAAAGTGTGCATGCTCACCTATAAATGTATATAAAAACCTAATGTCTATTTATAAATATAAAAATATATAGAAGCTAACATGCAATATACAAACTACATGCATATAAAGTTATATGTCCTTGCTCATTGCATGGTGGTTGGATATTTAAAGGTTGCTTCCAACCCTCAAAATTCTATGATTCTATAAACTAACATAAGAAAGGGAGGCTGAGATTAGTGTTGGAGAAGGATCCTATATTTTTAAAAGCAGAAAGAAAAGAAAAAGAAAAAGAAAAAGAAAAAGAAAAAGAAAAAAAAGAAAAAGAAAAAG
>JAAGNO010021655.1:5085-26101 GCA_033439905.1 Ceryle rudis
GATCACATCCTCCTCCGCGGAGCGCTGGTCCACTGGTGAAACGCGGGACCCCCCCCGTGTTGTGACACCCTCTTTCCCCCCGACAAGCGGGGGGTTAAAAAGGAGGGCCTCCCCCCCCCCCCCCCCCCCTCACTCTGTGGCATTTAAATTTCCTCTGTGTATAAATACAGTTGAAGACCTAGAGAAACATACAAAATCACCTGGGATTTTTTTTGTCCAGTGCCCCTCTCCTTCTATGATTTTTTTTTTTTCCTAGCTCTTAATTTTCAGATTTCACATGAAATTGCATCTCGGGATTTTTATTAAACCATACCCATCCCAGGTTTGTGCTCCTCATTCACTTTGATATAATTACACCCCAGCCAGTACAATGACAGCCTTTCATTGACTTTGCTATGGTGTTTGTACTTTTTTAACCCCTTACCTCCAATGCTGTTGAGAGCAGCTCCACTGCTTCTTTGTACTTCTTCTGCCTGTAGCAATCGCTGGCCTCACAGAGGGTCATTTTAAGCTGCTTGTCAACACAGGGCAAAGTGCTGCCATGAGGCTTCCTTGGAGAATCTGCTGTTTCAGAATCACTCTGTTCTGATTGTGTGTGTGTGCTTGGAGACACCATATTGTAAGGAAACTCGAAGGAAATTTTGTCCTCATCAATGCAGACCAACTTCATTTCTATGTCCATTAGGCTTTTCCAAGGAATATTAGACCCAGGTTTCAGGACAAACCGATTGCCACTCTCTAATGTAGTTTTTTGTTTTTTCACTTCTAGTTTTCCATTGGTTTGGGATTTCCGTTTACGGCTTGCTCTGTCTACATTTGTACTTTGTTTAGCCTTCTTTTTTGTTGCCTTTTCTGTTCTCCCCATTGTATTTTCTGCTGCTTCACCCCCAACGCGGGTGCCACCCGTGCTTGTGGGATCTTCTGGGGACTTGACACTCCCTTCCCATAACATGATGTCAAGTTGAAAGAAGGAAATCTAGAAGAAAATCTAGAAAAGTTAAGAATACTCAAAGGTTGCAAAGCCAAAAACCATGCATGCAAATAGTTTCTCCAGTAAGCACACCGTAGGCACCACTGAGAGAAAACTCTTCAATAGTACACAGAGTATCAGACTCACTATAATTACTTTCTCTTTCCTGTGCAAAGGTTTACCGTCCCTTAAATATTTTTGATAGTTTTTCATAATGGATGCTTGTTTATGTAAAGTAATGCTAGTGTATCAGTTTCTTACATCTGCAACGAGAAGGAAAATTTGGCTTTTAATCAAAGGAAAAACAACCACAACCTTGTGACTGATTGACTCTCACTGTATGTTGTTGCAGGGTGCAAAAAATCACCGTGGCCTGATTTTTGAGAACTGCTAAGCACGGTAATGGAGGTCAGAGAGATGTGTTCAAACATCAGGCAGAATAGATGTATTCCAGAGGGGCAGGAGCTCTAAGTGATGTCCCAGCTTCAGCTGCATTTGAGCCAGATTCAAATCCAGCTTTGGGTTTGAAAGCCATTTCTTATTGAACTGTCCTGTAAAGGACACTGAGTGTTGTTGCTAAGAAGCAGTTCTCCCCGAGTAGTTAAAAGCCTAATTTTCAGCTCAAGGAACCAGTAGTGGGTTCACACTGATACAATAAGGTGAAGGATCTAGTTCATAAGCCTCTTCCCAACACAAGTTCCTGTACAATAGGAAGGGTGACTTGATCTGCATTGTAAACTCATAATTGCACTCCGATTCAAAGGAAGTGTTGATTTTCATCTGCCTCTGCTGGCTTCAGAATAAAATGGTGGAAGGCCCAGGTAATTCTCTTAGTTTTTTTCCATCAATTATGGAAAGTGTAACTGTAAATAGATTTAATGATGATCGTCATGCAGAATGGTTTGTTAAGCGTAAGCACTCAGCCTTTAACCTTGCGCTATTGTTCAACAGACCTCCGTACATTTAGAACCAGTTTAACGTACTTAACTACAAGTACAGATTGTACAAAAGCAAGATACATAATAAATGCATTTTTGTTCAGTCAGAAACAGATTTTAAACATTAAGCAACTTGTTGACTTTTAGTGAGGGCTCTACGGTATAAACTACTGCACTTGTGAAAGCTGCCAGAATGTGTCCTGGGTGCTGTGCTACAGTGAACTTTGTTTAGGGCAATGGGCACAAATATATAGAAAGGGGTTAAGAGGAGAGGTAAAGGCATTTTAGGCCATATGAGAAGCTGATACTGAATGTAACTACAATGTAACTACAATGTAACTAGGGTTTGAAATCTTTGTCATGTTTCCCCCCGCCCCTTCCATGTCTAAGCCAAATGGCAGCAGCCGGGACTGTCTCCGGCTCTGAAGAAGAGAACTTGTTGATTTTAACATTTGTTCACAATCTCCAGGCTGAAAACTTCACTGTAGCAGAACTGCCTGTGGAGAAACTTATTTCTCCTTCCACAACTGCAAGAGAAGGAGCAAGAGGTGAGGGGATAATTGTGTGATTTAAGGTAATTTCAGCAGACTTTTTTTCAGCAATGTGCTGAGCAATCACAACTCCCACTGAGTTCAATGGGGATGGAAAACCACTGGCCCTTCCCAGATAGTGCTCCACACTTGTCAGAATGGAACTCAAAGGAATCATATTTATAGCAAGCTATTTTGAATGGCAGCAGTAAAGCAGCTGGAAAAGGCTAATGTACTTGCATCTGGCAGCAATTTTACCTGTTTGTAAGACATTCAATCCCTTTTTAAAACAAACCATAGCATAGCCTAAAGATTGGAAGCTGTGTTTTTCAGTGCTGGCTTCAGTACTAGGTAATTTAGGAAATTATGATTTATCTTTACTGTGCAGTGGAGCAGAGATACTCCAGCCAGTCCCAGCAGCAGCTGAGGGGATGAGTTTGATGATTTTGGTGCCCTGTCATGCCAGCATAACTGTCACATCTGGGACCTGTGATGGACCTGCATGTGGCCCCACAGTATATGGCTATATCATGTTATATCAGGGGGAACATAGGACTTTCAAAGCCTCTTGGGTGGGCTGTTCACTGAAGGTCCTACAGAACGCTAGTAAAAGAGATTTCAGTGTCTACAGCAGATACAGGTTTGCAGGGATTTTCCTCTGAGCAGCCATACAGTACTGAGGAGCCCTCAAGGAGAATTAGTGGACTCTCTTCCTCACCAGGAAGCTAACAAAGGCAAAGCCTTGTATCTTTTGGGGGCTAATATCAGTGTGAATGGGAAACTGGCTGGACCACACAGCTTGCTGTGAGACTGTCTTTAGAATTTTAAAATAATTTCCCATGGAATACAAAAAAGAACAAACTGTGAGATAGACCAATAACCCTTCACTAGCGGACATTTCTCTGGTGGACCAGCACCTGAAATGAACTTTGCTGTATCAAGTGGATTTATACTGCTCCTATTGTGTTTGTAGGTATTCAAGCTGATTAACATGACTTTGGGTTGTGCAATGGAAGCACGTTATAACTCAGGCAGGCTCACTTTAATCACTGCCTCAATAAAAAAAAACACTTTCAGGGGAAAGCTTTTAGAAAATCATTATCTTTGTCAGTTAAGTATTTTCCTGAGACTTTGGTTAAAATGTCTGGTTTTTATTTTGGAAGCGTTTACTGTAAAATGGTTCTAATGAATCACTATGCAGGGGAATACAGATAGACAATTTAGCACTATAGTCAGAAGGAAACTACTCTAAATTTGTGAGCTCTCAGGAATGATCTTCCTGATCAGTCATAAGCGAGTTCAGCTTTCTGCATATCTGAGAGTTAATCTTTGCTAAGAGATGTCTGCCCATGGCACTGCCAGCTACTACAGCTCAGTATTTTGTTAGGTCTATCAGTAAGGAAACCACAGCTCTTTGGATGGAGAGGTTTACTTGGAAAAAAAAAATAAATGCAAAAGGAACATAAGATCGTTTATCTTTTAAAATCTGCTTTTGTCTGTTGATTTCTCAATATATCTCAAGAAGACCTTCTTGGGGAGAGTAGCCTGCCTACTAGATAACGTAAACTTCCTTACATGCATGATCTTATGAACCCTATTACTTACACTTTTTGTTCTGTATCTAGTTTGATTCTGCTTTCAACACCTTCTCCTATTATCTCACATCAGATTAGAGAAGAACCTGCTGATAAATCACACTGCACTTCAGCTGGCACCTAGTTGTTAAATTCTTTGCCAGTTCTTTGATGAGCCCTTTTTTCTTCAGAATTTAAACTTTGATTTCAACCAAAAAGCTTTTGTCCTTAGAGTTGTGAAGTAGAACCTTTCTAAACACCAAAGACTGCAGTGCTATCTTCCTGAATCTACATATAACAAGGCAGAATATTGGGCTACATCCAGCACTGATTTCAGTGGAGTGACAGGAAAGAGGAATTTCTTCTAGTAGTTCTCAGAGGAGATTAAGCCACCTTGAGACTGGACCATTACATTGCTGTTACCAGCTCTTTGGGACATGAATTCTGTGGGGCTGCACTTCAGAAGAAGGTCTGTTTTCCCAATTTCAGTAAAATCTTTCTGTAGACAGCACAAGTTACTGTTTCTGAGAATCACAGTTGCCTTCTATGGCAGAGGCTATGGAGGAAGAAACAAATTCAAGGAGATGTTGCCCAGTGCTGGCCTGCTAGCTTGTACCCCTGCATAGTTCTAAGGTCTAGGGGAATGGTATGACAACTGGGAAGCAGAAAGGGGATCCAACGATTACATTTCTTCTCTGATGCAGGTTCCTTCCACTGACCATTCGACAGCAGTCCAAGTGGACCCATGCTCTGATGTTGAATGTTAGCCTTACTAAAACTGAGACAAATTGAGGCTTCAGTTCTGGAGAAAGCAATAATTCTCGCTCTCCCCAGCCCAGTCTGAACTGGCAAAGATTTCTATTGTCACCGTTTTGTTTTGATTTCCTCTGCAGGATGATCTGGCTGTACCTCATCTGCAGTCCCAGAAGATCTAGTCATTAGTGGTCCATCTGTATTTTGTGCTCTCTGCTATGAATGGTCAATGCCACACAGTTTCTAGAGGATAACATCGCATTTTTCAGCCAGAGCACAACTGTACCTGCAGCACCTGTGCATTTTGCCCACAGATAACCCTGCCTGTCTTTCAGTGAGCTCATTTGTGTGCTGGTAAGCAGAGTTGTGCTGCCCCAATACCCCACCCATGCTAGTCACCCTGCCAGAAGATAACATATAATGACAACTGCTGTATTAATATACTACTTAGACAGTGATGGGACTTTTCCAGAAAGTTATAGAAACCAAACTCTTTCATCTATAATAGCCTTTTTCTCCCAGAAGGCCATTTGAAATCACAGGACAGTCATCTGCTACAGTTCATTTCAGTGCAAATGTTGGAACAGGCAAAACTGCATCCAAAACTATGGAACAAGTATAAGAAAATTATACCGCTGGTACTTGTGCAAGTGTTATCCCACTCCTTCAGTGTCCTCTAGTGCAGACAGAGAAATATAGTACTATAACAAAACACATCGAAATCCCCACAACAGATAGATCATTAGCCACCCTCCTCTATAATAATTTCACTTATATTGAATTCCAGATATCTTGATCCATCTCTAAGGTGAGGATGCTGTGGTTTTATCACTTAAAAATGAAGCAAGATTTATCTGTATTAGATTTACAGACAGACTTTCTGAATGAGCATGTGCACGGACAACCAACTACGCTGAGATCTGAACTGGAGATTTTTCCAGTCCATCTTTCAGCAGGATGACTTTTTAAGCACTTCCTTTACTGCTGAATACCACAAAGGCTCAGACAATCTATTGATGATGAAGGTCAGCACCTTCTTAGCAGCCCATAAAGTGAGTCTCTCACAATCAGGTTTCAGACTTTTTAAGATTCTAGCCATTTCTTTAGGCAATGAAGTAACCTAGTTCTTTCATCTTGCTATTTTTATTGTTTGAAAGCCTGAGTCACATCTGATCTTTTTTATTTTTAGTTTTCTTTGGGGGGGGCGGGGAAGGGGGAACCCCACCCTTACTGTATCCTTTTTTTGTTCAGTACTCTTATTTCTTTGTGATAGACATAAGTAATAGCTCATTCAGTGCAAAATCAGAGCTCCTTATATTTTTCTTGCTGTGATAAGGGCACACTTGCTGTTATTACAGCTGCATTGTCCACATTGCTGCAGTAAAGGTTTTGTCAGCACTTCCACTCTAAACACTATTTTTGCTCACTATATTTATCCTCTTTATAAAAATAATAATAATAAATTGGGCTCTGGGATGAAGTTTGGCAAGGGTAATCGTAGGTTTTTCATGTACTTTGCAGGGATTTAACAATGTTATCCTAATTGCTCTTTAAGGCTGAAACTCACACATTAATTGTTTATGTGGTGCTGAATACCACAAAGCACTAATCTCATTAGGCTGTAGACATAAGAGAAATGAAAATTAAACTGTATTAATAATTACTGTTCACAACTATCAGATAGCTAGCTCACTAGGCACTCGTATGCAAAGACCATAAGCTTAGGCTTACCGTCGTTCAAAGTAACAAGACTAATTCTTTCTGTTGCAGTAGCTTATAGAAGTTAACTAATGTTGAAGGTAAATAGGACAGAAACAGAATGTAAGAAACAAATCCTGGTTAAAATGCTTAAAGTTTCTTTAAAGATATATGCAAAGAGAAATAGGAAATACAGCTGAAATGATCAAGAGAAGTTTTCACAAGATATGTTAATCATGTGGTGGTTATTCCTTTCTTGAACAGTGTTTAAATGCAGGAAAGAAAGGATGGCACAAAGATCACTGTCATGAGTCCAGGAATCCAGGAGTCTTCAATGAAATAGCTGGGCACTGATTGGACAAAAAAGGGAAAGCAGATAAATCCTTATTCCTGCCAATTTTGGATAGTATTAACCAGTAAAGGGATCTGCTTTCTCTCTCTCCTGAGTCTTTTCCCCTCTTCACTCTGTTTTGTCTGTTTTATTATTCCTGCTAGCCTTTCTTGAAGTGAGAATATAGACAGACATGGTCCTGTGGAGCCAGCCCGAGTGATTAAGAGGCTGCTTCTCCCAGCGGGTCAATACGACCCTTCTCTTCTGTTGCCGCAGGGCCTAGTGCATTTCTGTACAAATTAAAACAGCTTATGGTAAACAGATTCACAAGCACCTGGGATGTGTTTTCATCCATTTCATTAGTCATTGAAGCAGGCTGAAGATCTATACTGTGAACTGGGAGTACCCAATGTGTCAGCTGTGTGTCAGGGTTAGTAAGAACTGGGAAATTTCTGCTCCTTCTGTCTTCTCCAGCGAAAGCCCATCATATGTATTTATCTGGTGTGTTGGCTTAGCCAAGAACGCATGCTTTGGCACATGGCTACCAATCTATAACCAGAAGTAAGGCAATTTTTTAAGCTTTAAGGCAGCATCTTAAAAGGTTGTAGTACTCAGTGAAATGGGTGAGCCGATCTCACAAGACAGCTAAAACAAAGCACTTCATATTTTCCATTTCTTAGGGGCTTCTTCTCCTCCATGCATTCTTTCAAGTATTATTTTAAAACTTTGCATTATTGAGTATCACAGCAAAAGTCAACTGCCAACAATTTAACACAAAATTAAGCACCTCAATTAGCTATTTATTGCTGTAGGGATGCACAAGGATATTATTAACCAGTCGTTTGAATAAAATTAGAGCTGCAAAAGGATAGTAGGCTAACAAGACAATTATAATTCAAAATCAAGAAGGAACCAGAATGTCCCCAGCAGCAGATCTCAGGATGGTGAGGCAAAGCAAACACAGAAATGAAGCATCAGTGATCACAAGCTGGAAGAAGGAAAAGGAAGATTCAGTACATAGTGAGGGCTCAGGATATGTGGTTGGTAACTAGTGTGGTGAAGGGAAAATGGAAAGACTGAAAGTGAGGATGTTTTCTGCACTTGTTTTTTAAGCACTGTGTAACTGTCTTCTTTACACTCCCTCCTAGTGAAATACTTCCTCTAAAAGTGTGGGAGAAAAATACTGAGAGACAAAAGAGACAGCAGGGAAAGCATTTCAACTCTGCGTAATGATGTCATCCTATTAGCACAAAGCCCCGCATTGTCAATTAGGAAAAAAAGGTCAACACTGTGTCTGACGGGAACGTGAAGCCTGGCCAGCCTTCCTAGATTGGATTCAGTAGCTCAGCACTGCGGGAGCAGAGCAGTTCATTTTCATAGCTAAAGAGCCACTGAGAGGAAAGAGGGAGAAAAAAACGGAAATTTTAAAATGGTAAAGGTTTCTACAGCAAGCTCCTGAAAAGTGAAGTTGTGAGAACAAATAATTCCTCTGTGTGAGGAACAAGGATGTATGTGTGTGCCTAAGGTATAAACAGACCATTAAGTTTTGGGGAATCCCTAAAAAAAAAGGAATGCAACCTTTGGTCATACAGCTGAGACTTTTGGCTGAAAAAGCTTGTGGTTTTTTTTTTTTTTTTTTTTTTTTTTTGGTAGTGCAATATTTCCTAATTCTGTTGGGAAGACAAGAAAGCAATTTTTGAAGAGATTACAAAGCAAACGTCCAAGTGTCCTACTTGCTCTCATTCTGAAGGAGATGAAGAACTATTGATTTTCTGAAAAGATTGCTTTGAAATGGTGGGAGCTGAGTACTTGTAAAGAACGAGTGCAGAGGGGCAAAGTTTGGTTTAGGAAGGTTGCCACAGACTGTGCTGTGGGCTTGATTAGATCTGCCAATGTGCTGTTAAGAGGTCTGCATCTCAGAACTGCTCTGGGCAGCCCTGCCTCCAAGATGAGGCAGGAATTCAGTGAGAGCTCTCAGTACAGAAGAGAGAGAGCTTTCACATCACAAATAATCACATTCCTATGAGACCAGGCCCTAGGAAAGCCCAAACCTAAAGGACCTAAAGTTAGCAGACCTATAATGACTTCCATTACGTGTTGTGCAGTACACAAAGCATATCAGGCATCAGATCCACAGCAAAGCAGGTGCCTGACACCTTGCATGGCACTTAGATCCAATACATAACAAGAGAGATGTGGCTGAGGATACAGATCCTTTTCTTGCTCTCCCAGACAAACAGTTTACCATGATTGCACCCAACCCTAGCTGCTGATCACCACCCCAGAATGGGTGTCCCCTTACAGTCCCCTCAGTTCTGCTCATTAACAAGTGTTAATCAAAAAGAGCTATGTTAATGAGAGTTGGCTGTTGGTGTTTCTGTTCACCAAATGCAAAACTCTACCAATTCATCTTGTGATGTTATATATGCTGCAACATCCAAGCTCCTAACCAGGACTACCCTCTTTGAATAGACAACGTTGGTAGCAATCCCTCCTTTCAGTTACACTAACTATGTAACCTGAGTGAAGCTAGGGTATACAGAAACTTGGCAAATTAGTGCTGGAGGTTCATAAGTCACTATTTTTATTGGACACTTAGTAAAAAAATCTACTGTCTTTCTTAGTGTGTCTGATTCTTTGCTCTAGTAATAACACAAAACTCCTCCCCAAATCGAAGTCAACCAAAAAGCGCAACAGAGAGAAAAAGAAGATAAGAGAATGGAAACAAGAAGAAAAGTCAGCCAGCATGAAGGGCTCTGAGAAACTAAGAAAAGATTTAAAAGGCTATGATATCAAGATAAGAAGTGAATTTTAGTGAAGTGAGGGGGCTTTTCCTTCTGAATGACCTCCCATATTGCTCCAGTTCCCTGGAGGCGGAATCTCCCTAGATAGATGTCATTAACTGGAATTCCTTTTTCTCGTCTTTTATTATTGTGGCTTTTATTTACATGGTATTATTGGTCCTTTTGACTGTTGTATCTGATTTCCAATGTAAGAGCAATAAATGGAAGAAAAAGTGTAAAAACAGTAGAGTACAATGGAAGGTGAGGGAACAAGGGAGCAGACAGCGGGTGCTGGCAAGTGCCTCCCACTCTTCTCATAATAAGGATGCTCTTGCAGCAGAGGTCCACAGGGACCACAGCCTAAATGAAATGGGAAATCTTAAAGACCCAGTCCAGATCTTCCACTAGTGTAAATTAACACTGGTCTGTCCCAAAGATTTTTATCAAGTCTGGAAAAATGGAAGCTGATGAACCTTCTGACTACACACGAGTTCCTATGATCAGAAATTCATCTTTGCAAAGAAAACCGTGCAAACAATGTACCTCTACAGCTCAGCAAACAAAACTATGTTCTCTTTTGTTAAGTTAACTGCCTAATTTCTATGACCCCAGCAGTACAATTTGTCTTGAAGCTTCTGCTCAAGTGACCCTTAAAGGTAGTATTGAAATTCTTCTGCTTGGGTTATGGAGGTGAATAAAGAGTCTGGTAACTGGTGGGAGGGCACTGAAGCAGTCATGCATATGAAATCATATGCTCATCTGTAACTGGAGATTTTTATGATGCCACAAAAAGAAATGCAGAACTACTGGTGCCTCATTCTCTCAAACTTTCAGAGCTGTTTCTAGACTCTCGTACCCCTGCAGTGAGTGGTAACTAAACAGGATGTTTACAAAAACCCCAAACCAAACAAGGTGGAGAGCTTTGTTTCCAAACCAATACGGTTTTTTACTTACCTTCAATGATCTGTCTTAACAATTATTATTCACTGGAGGTAAGGGCTAACCTGAAATCTAGAGCTGGCTTTATTGATTGAGTGGATTATATAGAGAGCAGTGAAAGTTATAGGGTGGACAGGAGCAAAAAGAGGGAGAAACTTTTCTTGAGGCAGTAAAACCTGTTGAAATAGTCAAGGCATGATCATCAGAGACTAATCTGTCTGGGAGTCTGCTTGATTAAAAATAAGAGACAATAATTTTCTTATGGCTCCATAATTCAATTGAATAACTTGGTTTGTTATCTAATACTACTCTGTCATACAGAAGTGATCTGTATGTTGAAAGCCCTGTTCAGGCATAAACTAATTAATTTTCATGCCAAGCCCAGTCCTATGAAGTGCTGTGCTTCTACAATGTAAGAGAAATCAAGGAAGCACAATAACTCAGAGGGTGAGGGTGAATTTCCCGTTAGATATGTAATTAAATATTACGAGTCCCACTGGGACACAGAGATATTAAGCAGAGATATTAAATGAGTTATCCATGGCTGTGCATTGGTCCCTCTTTGGTTCCTGACTTGGAGCACAACAGTGGCAGCTATCGTTGACTCATCCACTAGACTCCTACATACCATCACTGCAGTTGCCTTATATTAATGCTATACCTTGAAGGGATTTCATCTTAGATACATTATTTCTTCAGTAACATTAGAGAGAATGAGGCAAAATTCAGGGCTCAGAATATATGACAAAGCCTTTGGATAGTTTATCTACCTCCTTATTTCACTAGCTGCTTTGCCAAACACTCAAGTTATGCTTATTCCATTTCTCACAGTGTGGAATAATGAACTTTAAATATTCCTAGGCAAAAATAAAGCTTAGGAGGAAGGAAAAAGAGAAAGGTGGAAAGATAAGAAATTTACGTGACACCATGTGAAGCATACGTCAGTAATTTGGGGATTATATTAATTAAAAAGCTATTTTAATACTTTCCAAAGTCATTGCAAACCTAGAAAATTTAGAGTTAGGGTTTCTGGAGGATTTTTAATCTGTGTATTACAACTATGCATTTCACCCTAATTGCTCTGTAATTTGACATGCAATGCTTTAATAGTGGCAGTTGAAGCAAATCCACTAACAAGTGAGAGCTAAAACACGCACAGATGAGAGCTCGTAACAGGCAGAGCTTCAGTTCAGCAACTTTGTACGGGTAACAGAGCTGTAACATAAAAGTTAGCAGGAAAGAAAAGGTTGTGAAAGAGGACTGGTTGAAATAGCTCAGATTAACAGTCGAGGCAGTTCTTTTTCTTTGACAGCTTTTAGTTTCTTAATATGGCTTCTGGTTTTAATTTCTTCTTTTACCTAGGTGTCTTCATTTTCCAGTGAAGACATTGGCCTTTGTGCAATTGTTTTAACCTCTGTGAATGTTTATTATCTCTACTGCTTTTTTTTATTGTTGTCGTCAATATAAAATTTAACCTTGAAACGCTACAAGAACAGTAGAGAAATTTTTCTTCCTTCTCTTGATGAATAGAAAGGTACAAGGCACAATTTCTCTAGGTACAGATTTCCCATTCAGGATATGTGAGCGAATCTGGGCTTTGACATGCTTGTATGCCATGCCACAAATCTGTAAGAGCAGTGACAGCCAAGGGAAATCCAGTGGTGGTTGTGAGCCACTGAAAAAAAACCCCAACAAAAATATCCAGCAGTTGATTCTAACATGTTTTTGTTCATTTCATTAAATGTATGGTTGGTTCTCACCTTTATTGCCTATAAACTACACTGGGACTGGAGCCAATGCTGTCACAGACTAATGCTGATTCTGTAGCCCGTGCTTTTGTAACCTTTAAGTTATACCACTCTAATGGGTTATTTTATGACCTTCCTGAGAAAATTCTGCAAAGCTCCAGTGGATGCAGGATATTGCAACCTGAATATTAACTTGTAATAAGGTGACCAAACATGTTACATCAACTGAAAGAGAATTTTATCAGTTCCTTTAATCCAGTTGAATTTGCCAGGAGAAACTTTTAAGTGTTTGATATGGGATTCCAACATCATGTTAAGAACTTTGCTGTTAGTAGAGATCTTCCAAGGTGTTCTCTTAGCTCTGAAATTTAGATTTAAAGAGGAGCAAGGGTTTAGAATTGCTTTTGTGTCCTGAATACAGGACATTTTTGGCTAGTAACCAGACCTATGGAATTAACAGGCTATTGTACATTCAGATTTGGGAGGCAAATGATGATACTTTGCTTCTTTGCGTCATCTGTTATGATAAATCCCCCTGAGAACTATTCTTCTGAAGGTGTTACCAGGTGGCTAGGAAAGACTGAGTGATGTGATTTATTCAAGTTGGGTTTACGTTATGTTTCAAAATTATTTAAAATTGTTCTGTGAAAGAACCAACAAGAACCAAGGTGTCAGTTATCCTCCCTAGACCAGAGGGTTAGGAAGAGGGGGTGAGGATGGTGTCAAATCCCTTTGGGATTATCAAAATCTGGGTTTACCTAGGGCCCAGCACTCTGCTGCTGCAATTCATTCCTGTTATGCTCAATTTCATGAAAAAGAAAACATTAGAGTGGGTGCTGAACTTGCACCTTCCTCCAAATCTGCCTGCAAGCCACATGACAGACAAACATGAGTCCATCAGCTCCTGCCCACGGGCATAAATGTCCTTCTAAATACCAGAAGCACAAAAATGCTTTTGTACACATGCATACCTAACTGTGAAGTATCTTGTCCTTTTTGATGCTGTTTTCTTCTCGACTGTTACCGTCTTAATGTTGACCAACCCTGAACTGTTCATTCTGAAAAAAAATTAAAAAATACATGGTATTTGTTGCTGTCAGAGTGACTCTGGTTTGCAGAAAACAGTAAATTCCAGGTTTTTCATTTCTGAGACTGAGTAAAGTCATTAAAGCTTTAAACCCCATTTATTCCCAACAAAGCATCATTTCAGAGGATGCTGGAATTAAGCTAATAAATAAGTAAGGGGGGAAAAAAACCCAAAACACACAACAGAAAGCTAAGGGCAGGGACTTTGAGGAGGGCCCACTTTGCATCCTGGTTTCTGTGAATTCTCGCTGCAGCTGCTCTTGCAGCTGCATTATTTTCAACATCAATCTGAGCGATGCTATGTAATAGCCTCGTTACAGAGGGACTAAAGAGCTAACAGAATCCTAAAATCTCCAGACTTTGTATAAAATTTACATTCTGAAATACCGTATTTAAGATATTTTTCCATGTTTGAATTTAAATGGGGACAATTAGAGCTGATTTTTATTTTGTTTTTCAACTGGTAGTTATTACATTGAGCGAGTATTCCTTGCGGTCATGGTCCTGCAAACACACACATGCAGCATCTTAATTTTATAGGAGTGAGTAGTCTCTCAGCGTTGCATAACATTAGACATGCAAACAAGCAGTTATAGAGCTAGGGCTTACAGTTATAATGAAGAAAAGTGGAATGCAGCAAAACATTTTACATTGGATTTTTCTGCATATTCTTTCAAACCAGCAGTGATATGTGGAGTTTCCTCAGTGTTGGCCTTACTTACTACTTCAATCAGTTGGTAAAAGCCCTAATGACTTTGTTAGAGCTAAGATATGCCCATGCAAAACACTTTAAAGGACTCACTTTCACATGGGTCCAGAGATTGCCCATAAAAGTTTGTCAGTGGTCACATCTGAATCCTATTACCACAGTATTTTATCTCTATTTCCTAAATAGTTTTGCAAGCTTAGGTATGGATATTCTGGCAATACCACCAATTTGCACAGATATAACTAATGCCTTTTTAAGGAGTAGGCGCCATAAAGGAAATGTATCTAATAAAATACTTTATTGATTCTAATGTAATGCATTACAGTGTTATAATTCCTGAAAACAGGGCAAGTACAAAATGAGCAGTATGGCCACCCTGAAATTCAACAGACCTCATCTTACTTAGCAGGCTGCTTACAACTCGTCTTCTAGAAGGTATGCAATTAGATGACAATCTCAACGTTATTTTAAAATAGTTTCTCTAGCCTTCATGGCTGCAGGAAAATGCTTGGTCATATAACTCAAGTACCATGTAAATGCTCAGGAAATAAAAGGAAAGAAGTCAAATAATGTATTTGTAAAAAAAACCCCAAATACCATTTTTATCTAGTGATATATTCCTGGTTGCCCACTGCCCACCTGACAATGTTTAATGTCAGCAGTACTGAATGACAGAGAGAGGGTTTTATTGGTTAGTTACTGTAATAAGAGCAACTCTATTTTATTTTTTTATTCTAATTATACTTTACAAGAATCTTTCTGGTAAGTGTGGGCAGGTCATGTGATTTCTGTGCCTCGCAGAGCTAATAAGACTTCACTTCTTTTCAGTGCATCATCGATCAACTTACTAATATTTGGGAAACACAAAGGAATTAGAATGATGAAGGTCCTATAAATAAATAAATGTATCTCCATTCATTAGCCAGGAAAGCTCTGTTTTGTTTCAAGAAATGATTACTGAAAATGCTTTACCATGTATTTTATCAGGAAACAAGATGACATTAAGTGGCAATATGTTAAAATTAGTTGCCTTCCATTCTTTTAACTTTACTGGAAAAAAGTTACATTTTCTTTTCAGATTGTATTTCTCCAAGTACAAAACAGATGCATTTGGATAAATAGATTTGGAACATATTATTAAATTAAATGAAGAAAAGGAAATGTAATGAAATAAAATCCAAGTATCAGAAAAAAAAAAATATTATTTTCACAGGCCTGGAGTGGAAATTTAATGTTCCTTCTCTACTTTATCCTGGTATGAGGATGACAGGTATTCTATCATCTTCCAAAGTACCATCTGAGATGCCACTTCTGATCTGAACAAGAATGGGTGTCCATTCATGGAGAACCAATTTAAAAATCTAGTTAAATATATTAAATCTATTTCTACACTGAGCACATTGTTTGTGCTTAGTACATTTTTTACTATTATTACAATAAAATTAAATGGTGCCATCTGAGATCAGGTTCCTATTACATTTCTAGATATTCATTGTCAAAGATGTTTTGAAATAGACCAAGCAGAGGAAAGAAAATATCCTTTGCAGTAAAATGGGAATATGAAAATGAGGCACAGAGAAATCCTACTTCAGGACTTACAGGAGACCCATGGCAGATCAGCTTCTCAGTTTCAGGACGCCTGTACTTGCCTTCCCTAAGTCCCACTAAAAACTGGTACTGAGCCAGCTCGGCACAGTTGTGCTCACCTCGGGGGTTCCTCCTGAGGAACATCCCTATTGAGGAAGTGCTTGGGAAGTGAAGCACTGGCCCAGTGGAAGCCCTTGGTCTTCTTGGAGCACGCGCGTACGAGCACACCAGGGGATTGCATGGCTGTCCCTGGTGCTGTTCATCCTACATGGTTTACAGCAAAGGGAAATCTGTATATTCACAGCCTTTCTTCTATGACTTATATCTCACACCACTGAATGAATGTAAGCAGAAGTTTCTTCCCACCTTGGACCACTACAAGAGGCATATTTGTGTTCATCAGGACCTAAGCTCTACCAATGTACATAATTTAAAAAAAAAAAAAAAAAAGGTTTAGAAAAGGGTTTTAAGTAAGGTCCTTATTCATTTGTCAGAAGACTAAATTGCTGAACACACTTAAATCAGAGCAACTTGTTAACCTTACTTTCTAAAGAAATTCCACAAAGGCACTTAAAAAATGCCGTAAAATATGAAGTCTCTGCTGCTTCTAACCCAGACAAATAAACCTTGAAACTTTAGGCTACAAAACAGAGCTGATGGAGGAATACTCACAACTTTGAACACTGCAAGGGTTCAATAAGTATTTCAAAATAGAGTAGAAAATGGCATAAACCTCACAGACACCAGTCCCATCCCAGTGCCAAGTTATCCTCTTAGGCGCCGAGGGCTAAAGAATCCCATGACCAGAGGGAGACAAGAGAAAACACAGATGAAAATCAGCACAATTAATTAATGAAGTAACTAAGACACAAAATCTCAAAACAGAACAAATGTGCCATATTGCTAAAAAATGTCATTTTGTTAACAAATTAATAACTTCACTTTCAAGGCAAACTTTTTTTTTATTTCCAGTAGCCTCAGCTCTATTGCTTCCTCTGCACATTTGCTTCCCCAGGTGCAGCTTAGATATGGCATCTAAATTTCCCTACTTCAGCTACGCAGCTGAGGTGAAACCTAGATGAATGAATCACTGCATCCTATCCACACTGATCTGCTGGCTCAAAAGCATAGAGCAGAGGAAAAGAATTGTGAGGAAAAGTGCAGTACGGCTAATGCAGCAAAAGGGGGAAAGAAATAAAATGGGAATCCCTAGGGGTTCAGTAAAAGGGGAGAAACATTGAAGATCTGAGGAGGGAACAGAGAAATAAGGGAAGATGCTAGGAGTGTGGAGTACAGAGTTAGATGATGGGTAGAATTAACAACACTGAGTTTCCTGGACCTTTGTAGATGGGTTCTCTGGTGAGAAACACTACCAGTGTGCAAGCTCTGATCGAAGCTTTCCCTGTGGTTGGAGTATTCGCAGTGTCTCTCCCTCGTGTGAATTTTCCTAGTGTCTGTTTAGGGGGTTGTTGATGATGCAGCAGTTTGGAGATAGGATACAGGGAGATCCAGATAAACAGTAATTAAACCTTTTTACTAAACCGCCACCCCTCAAAAAAAAAAAAAAAAAAAAAAGAAAAAAGAAGTAGATCTGGAAGTAAGACGCAAAATGGAGACAAAAATGAAATAAAAAAGATGCCCTTCTCCACCTAAATGTTCAAGGCTGATTTTTTTTTAAACTTAAATGACTACCGGGAGAAGAAAAAACCTCTGGATGGAAAGAGACTGGAGAGCGGTTGAAACAAGTGCCTAGAAAGATCTGTATTGCCAGAAAAGATACCTAAGTGGAGATAGTTGAGATGTAGAAAGCTTGATTTTAGGTGACAGAAAGAAAGAAGAGATTTGAGGGAGGTGGGAGAGGAGACAATTGGAAGAAACCCATTGCAGTCTCTGGAAAGTGCTGAGGCTGGACTGTAAATTTGGTTGAGGTGAAGAAAATTAAAAGCTGCTCCCTTGTTAGTTCCCACCCCTGTAAGCATAAAGATAGTAGAGGAGAAGATGAAGGTTTCCCCTGTGTTGACCGGGAACCCTCCATTCCCTCACAGGACTAACCCCGCTGCAAGCACCAAAGCTACAGTCAGCTCAGGAAAAGCAAACGATGAATAATACCCAGTTATCCTCAAAAGGAAACGTTTCATGTGCGATAACCCAGGACCCAGCTTTCCTGCTTACCAGAGAGGTCTCCCTCTGCTGTCCACAGCTGAACTGCCAGACTGGAGTTCTTAGGGGACAACATTCCACGTCTCCATGGAGACCCAACCTCCCGGCGTGCCAATCCTAACCGCCGGCTATCCCTGAACCCCGGGTGCCTCCACATCCCTGGTACGTATTTGTTACCCCCGTGTCCTTACCACCCGGTGTCCCCCATGTCCCCAGCATCTCCACATGCTCAGCACACCTCATCCCTGGCCACCACACTGCCTGACACCAGACCTCCACCTGCATGGTGAGCCCACAGGTTTGTCCACGACTTACTGGCTAAAACGAAAGGTTGCAGATCTGTTCTGTAGATGGCTAAGTGGCAAGTCTAGCTCACCCAGCTTGCATTATTTATGATGGGTGATGGCTCTACACAGGGTAACAAATTTGAAACTCGTTATAACCTTGGTTAAGAATACTACAAGTTGGCTTCCTAGTTGGCAATCAAGAGCTGATCAATTTTGTAAAGCATTTAAAAAATGTGCATCTTGGTATAACAGAAATGTGGGAAAAAAAAAAAAAAAGCAAGAATTACAAAAGGTGAAGTAATCAGCAGGCTTATTATAGACGCTGTCATGTTGTTCATGTCCCCCGATTTCAGTTAAAAAAGAAAAAAATCCAAGCACCAGTACAGATGGATTGCTCATAAGATGTATTCAAAGTTGCTAGTCCAAACAGCATAATTTTTAAGGCTAAGCATTCCCCATACAGCAATGTTTGAACCGAATGCTTTTTATGGATGCGATTAGTTCATATAGGTGTGTGATTATGCACATGGGATCTGATTCACAGGATTGCTTCTTTCTTCCTTGACAAAGGATAGATGTAAGAAAAAGCCAAAAAAGGATTGTGCTGGTTAAAAATATTCATGAAAAGTAAAACTTCAGGCCACATAAGGAGTAAAAATGGAGTTTCTAGATATTTTGAAATTTCTACTGTGCAAAGAGTTGTAGTGTTTAAGGCTCATAAAATAGATTAAGAGTCAGTGACATCCAAGAGTGGGGTTTTTTCTCTGCTGTTTGGCTATATATCAGTAGGTCTTCTAGGCAGAAGAAAAGTCTTGCTGACTACATCAAAGATTCTTTACTAGGAACACACCTTAAAAAATAAAAAGTAGACCTGCTTGAAAAATGTTCATCAGGTATTTTTTAGTGGAGGTTTTGTTTCTTCCCTAAAATTAGGTACCCGCAAAAATAATCTTTCTTTTGCTGAAAAATAAACAAAATAAAGTAGTTGTGTTTCATTAAAATTTTACTTATCTAAGAAACAGGCTGCAGTGGTATCTGTGAGACATTGCCCAAGCAGGGAGCACAAATTAAACACCAGGATATGAAGCTTTGGGACCACACCTTTTCATGAGGTGTTGAAACAAAATTCTCAAATCAAAATTCTATGCTTTTCACCTCCCAAATGTCTTGTCCTAAATAACTTGCGTGAAAATTTGAAAAATGTCTTGAAAGTATGTCTGCTCTAACTGACGGCATGGCTCTTCCACCATTGAAGAGACACAACGCAATATTCACATTGAAAGGTAAATGTGTGTGTTGGGTTTGTGTGACAGGGTTTGGCAGCAGGAGAGGGGGTTACAGGGTGGCTCCTGTGAGAAGCTGCAGGCTGTGGAGGACCCCACACTAGAGCAGGTGGATGTGCCCCAAGGAGGCCGTGGCTCTGAGGGCAGCCCACACTGGAGCGGGCTCCCGGCAGGAGCTGTGGAGAGAAGAGCCCGGGCTGCAGGAGGTTTGCTGGCAGGACTTGCGACCCCGTGAGGGACCCGCGCTGAAGCGGTCTGCTCCTTAAAGCCTGCACTTCGTAAAAGGGACCCGCGCTGAAGCAGTTTGCGAAGAACGGCTGGCCACGGGCAGGACTCCGCCTGGAGCAGCTTGGGGAGGACGGGTGGCCACGGGCAGGACTCCGCCGGAGCATCTTGGGGAGGACGGTGTCCTGTGGGAGGAGCCGCACGCTGGAGCAGGAGGAAGGTGTGAGGAGTCCTCCCCACCCCGAGGAGAAGGTGTGGTGGGGCAATGTGATGAGCTGCCGGCAACCCCCCTGCTCTGTCCCACTGCGCTGCTGCGTCGGAGGGAGGAGAGAAACTTGGAGCAGAGCTGTGCCTGATAAGAAGGGAGCTGTAGGGAGAAGGTGTTTGTGAGACTTAGTTGTGTTTCTCTTTATCCTACTCTGATTTGATTGGTAGCAAATTAAATTAATGGGTTTTTTTCCCCAACTCGAGCTTGTTTTTCACCAGTGACCATAATCAGTGAGTGATCCCTCCTTGTCCTTATCTCGACCTTCAAGAGCTTAGTTGTCTTTTCTCCTCCCCATCCCACCTGGGGGGAGGAGTGAGTGAGTGGCCTTGGGGTACTTATTTGCTGGCTGAGCCTAAATCTCAGCAGAGCCTCCCATGGAGCTGCTGTAGGAGGGCTAGCCTTAGGATGTTTATCAGAGGTAAGTCCCCTCTCTTATCAAGATTAAAGAACCTGAGTAGGGGCTCATAGCTGAGACACCGAGGATGTACCAGCTACTGGTACATCCTTAGGGAGGTAGTTATTTCTCTGGTGGCTGTGCCCTTCACAAAGCACACGCTCTTGCATTACTGGTAAATTTGCATGTTTCCACATCCCATAACTCTGAGTAAGTGGCGTGTTTAGAGCATCTATCATAGCATTAAGAACAGGTTTCTGCCATGCTGTGGTGATGGAGAATGTTTTGTGACACCCTGGAATTGAATTGCCCTATTCTGAATGTACCCTCTGGCTTTGGATATCCCTGTGTTTACTTCTTGCAAAACACATTAATTTTGGAGGCCTATTTGTTTTAATGCCTTTAAACTTAGTCTATGTCATTCCTGAGAAAGGATGAATCCATGCTTTGTTGGTCTAAAAATCAGGATAATGCAGGACTGAGGTGAAAAGGAGGAGTATCACTAACACTCAGGCCTGTGCTGGGGAAGGAGAATCCCAAGGAAAACCAGCAACTTCTGTCTCTACAACTGTTTAAAAAATAATGGTAAAAAAGACTAATAGAAAGTTGGAGGAATTTAGTCCTTAATGCCGTCAGGCTCCTACTCCTCCCCTCCCTGTTATTTTAAAACAAATTACTTTTAATATTAATATTGCTGACAAAAATGGAGGCCCACTTTGCCTCAGTTTTTGTCAGCAATGCCAGTTGCTGCCT
>JAAGNO010021655.1:26201-57747 GCA_033439905.1 Ceryle rudis
GGAGGCTGAGGGGGAGACCTTATTGCTCTCTACAACTACCTGAAAGGAGGTTGGGGTGAGAAAGGGGACAGCCTCTTTTCCCTGGTGACTTGTGACAGGAGCAGAGGGAATGGATGCAAGCTGTGCCAGGGGAGGTTTAGGCTGGATTTTAGGACACATTTCTTCACTAGAAGGGTTATCCAACATTGGAATGGTCTGCCCAGGACAGTGGTGGAGTCACCATCCCTGGAGGCATTTAAATGTCCTGTGGACCTGGTGCTGAGGGACATGGTTTAGTGGTGAGCTTGCAGTGTTGGGTCGAACGTTGGACTAGATCATCTTGAAGGTCTCTTCCAACTAAAGACATCCTCTGATTCTGTGATTACCTAGATATTAATGTTTTAGATTGGGTACTATTCATGTTCTTCAACTGCTTTTCATAAATGTTTTAACAGGTCCAGGCCAAATTCCACCGAGGTCAATTAGAAGATTCCAAATAAATCCTTCTTTCCCCTCCTCGCATTAGTATGCAGCTTATAAGAGAGTTGACATTGGTCTGTGCTTTTATCTTAAAATAAGCCAAAAGGCGATTTTCCTATGGGAAGAACTATCACTGTATAATTTGTGGGTGGTACTTAAAGGCATGTTAACCAGGTAAAAACATTTCTCTTTAATTTAGGGCCCGATTTTCAGACATGCTGAACACAATTCTACCTGAAGTTAAATACAGCCTTTGGTGGTCAATACCTCTGAAAACCAGAACCATAATTTTTAACATAGCTCATTTTGTCTCAGGCTTGTATTGTCCACAATTAGGTTTAAAGTAGTTTCGAAGTGCATTTCTGTGTGTTCTTGCTGCAAATACTGCAGCAGAATAAAGTATATTGTGTTAAAATAAGTTTTGTTTTATCTGCATCTTAACCTCATGGCAGTGAGTATCTGACTTAAATGAAATTAAATTTTAAATGGACCTCAAACTTTAAATAATTAAAGGCATCTTTCTTCACAAAAGAATATAGGAGGTATTTGGTCTGATACACCATAAAAAAATGGAGGATGAGCTGTAAAATACCTTGGGAAATACTGATTTGTTTTGTTTGTTCATATTATGGATGGCCAATTGTGTAAATACTACTATGGTTTGGTGCACAAACCTGAGTTCAAATTTCTGTTGTTCTACTGAACGTGCAGCGTGGTCTGGGGCAAACAGTTGACAGAATTAGGCCCCTACCTAAGTCTTTGTGCTATATTTGCCTAAGTCTCTGAACCCCAAAGTCTAGCTTTAATCATAACTACTTTGAGAATACTCTTTTAATGCTCTTTAAATGCAATTTTTGTAAGTACTTTTTGGCATACTTTAACTGCAGAGTTTCACATTTATCTAGGATGTTTTAAGAATTCAAAAATGTTTCCTGGTATTTGAAACCAAGCTCGAAATTCTGCTGAAAACACAGTTCTTGCAGAGACTTTTCAGCTGAATTAATTACAATACAATCAAGCTATGGCACATGGGACAAGAAACATCTGGTGATAACCTTGGCTGATCTTACTGTAGATTGCGTTCATGAGCCTGAGCAGTTTTCTGGACATATTGATATGGCCATTATGCCCTTTTTCAATTTATGTACTTGTGCTGGCTTTGGCCATCCTGACAAAAAAAAAGTCCCACACTTAGGTCAAGGACTCTGGAACCGTTAGCTTTCAATGAGAAATTACTTGCGGACTCATTATGTGTTTATTGTCTGAGGCTCTTTGTAATAGGAAATCAGTTTTGTACATTAGCAACGTACATCATTAGCTTTGTATATCCCAACTGAAACCATTAGAAACACGAGAAGAGAACTTGAAACAATTCAACAAAAGAAATAAGAAATCAAGCTGTGCTATTCTTTTTATCATCTTCTTATATTATCTGTGTATGCATATAGGTACTGAGAAAATTTAACGGCTGAATAGCTTCAAGTTAATTTTAGCTTTTTAAAAGCAAATAGAAAATCATCACTCTGTGAAGCTGAGCCAACCACAGAGCACCGGGGAAAAAAATCCACATATGCCCAATACATAGCTATATTGCCTTCTTAATTGTCATCTGCCCCATGCACAAGCAAAATGTCACTGCTGCAATCTGGTAGCACTCTCTGTCCGCTCTGATGAAGAGTAAAGGATGGGAGAAGATGCTGGGCAGACAAAAACCAAGCTGCTTTAGATGTTGATGCCTTCTGAGTGCCAAAATACTTCTGGTGTTTTACATTTTATAAACATACAGCTCTCAGATTACCTGAAAATTGAAAACAGAGTACTCATGCATATAAACATACTAAATCCCACTGAACTTTCTAATAAAAGAAAAAATCCCAACACTTCCTAGAAGAAATATTTTCAGTTGATACAGCCTCTCAGACAATAAGGGATGGCTACATCGTACTGCTCATTTTTTTCTGCACCTGCACCATTGCATCCGCTTCTGCTGAAGCATGAAACCATCCTGACTTGAGTAGATTCCAGCTGCAGCATCGACGGGCACTTTACAAAGGAGAAATTCTGTGGAATGGCTCCATTTGGGATGTATCTCTGGTCTCTCTGCTTCCTTGAGCACGACGGGTTTACAACACACTGGTTATTCCATAGTGTTAGGAGCCCAGCTTCAGCCTCCCCATGACGGCTTCCTCTCAGTGCTCTCCTGCACGAGTCGGTGCAGAATTGATTCACTATGTGCGTGTGTGGTTTTGCAGCTTACCTGCTGCACTTCTCTTTCTTTCCTGACACAAAAGCCAGTATCTGAGGTTTTGCAGAGGCACCAGTTTGAATGGAACAGGTTCTAAAAGACTATAACGAATTTTACTATCTGTTTGCAATAGGTAGCACACTTAATATACTTTGAGCTTTCTAGCAGCAATCAGAAGGGAAGTGGCCTTGGCTTTGTGTAGGAAATCGTTACAAATGTTGTCTCTTCTGCCAAAGAATTCTTTTTCTTAGATCTTCAAGTTTTAAACTTCTGTGTGCCAGGATTTATGATGCTCTGCCACTGTATTCATTGTAAATGTTAAGAGTTTTGTTTAGTGGCAGGTAGCTACAGGGTTTTAACAATTTGTAGAATTTGATCACTGAAGCACTGTTTAAATAAGAAAAAGAAAAAAGTCTATAAGCTCCTTTTGACCTTCATGGTATCCACAAGTACAGCAAACTTGTTGTACATTAGAGTTTAGAGATACCCAGGGCATATACATTTTAAATTACTCAGTCCAGGAGAAAACTTGTTTTCCTTGCACATCACATACATCCGGGCATGAAATATTACTCTTCTACTTAATAAATGTGGGCCAGATTCACTTACTTTCACTGGTGTAACTTCACTGACTACCCCAGAACTACAGCTGCATGATGTCTATGTATGTGATAAAGCCAGCACTTGTGTTGATCACAGGCTGTAGCCTGGAGGTACGAGGGAGGCTGCTTAAAAGTCTCATGCCGGTTGCATTAAATCTTGGTGCAAAACTGAAAGTTAACATTTTAAGAAATGGGTATTATAAATAGGTTTTGAGATTTATTTTTTTTTTTTCTGTTTAAGCTACTGGTTTTCAAGACTTTATATGATTTGTCAAATTCAACATAAACCCCCAAATATGGTATTAATTTTTCCCTGAGGATTTGATATAGTTATGTATACGCAGCCTGTTTTCTTTGTTTGTATTTAAAAGTTATTTCACAGTACAGTGAGGTCCTAATTTTTACAGCCAATCAAAGCTCTGCCTTCCATGTAATCAACTGTTTGCTGTATAGCAGAACAAAGCAATGCCCTATGAAAAATTAAGTTGTATTTATTTTTTAATATAGTACTCAGAATATTAGGTATATGAATCACATAAACCAGAATCTAATTAAATTATCAGTTCCCACAGCAAGTTCTGCATCTTCTACAAGTACATCTGAAATTATATTAATCATATCTCTGCTTATGAATTCCCCAAGCTAAAGTTTTTGATGTTGCCTGCTAAATTCTTAGCAGAAATTAGAAAAATCCAAATACTAACAGGGCAACTGAAACCACCCTGTTGCTTAAACAACAGTATTTTTCAGTGATAAATTCTGACTCTCAAAATCATGTTCCTGTTTGACTACCAAGAGTTCTCTGCAAACATGGCAGGCTTTTCTCCTCCTGTTGGGCTCATCTCTGGCACAAAAATGTGCCTCAACAGGGAGCAAACTCATCAAAAACCCATCCAGATTTTTATGTGTGTGTCTCAGCCTGCATTTTTTCCTCTAGGCCAGTGGGATTCAGTGCTAAAAAGGTGTGTTTGGTAACTGAAGAGCTTGTTCTCCAACCTCATTAATCACAGTGGGATGTGTAACAGGTATCTCACAGCATACCTCATCCAGGCTGCTGTCTAGCAAAGGAGATACAGACTGTCTCCTGACCTGCTGAGCTAGTAGACAGAGTGTCCACTTGGACTTTCCTTCTGGAGGCCACCTGTCATCCAGGAGAAATTGATGCATTCAAATAAAGCTACCCAGCTGGTACTATCCCAGCATTGATTTTCAAGTCTAAATGGAGAGGAAAAATGTCTTCTGAAGAAACTGGTCTCTTGTTTCCCTCCCGATAAACCTCACAGCTAAGTACAACAGTTTTCCTATCTGGTTTAAACTTACTGTTCAGGTTTGGAATTTGCTTCCTTTAGTAGTGTTGAGCCAGTGTCAGGAGAGGACAGCTGCAGAAGAAGAAATCCTTCATGCATTTCAAATTCTTGAAGTCATTGCCTTTGCATACAGATAAAATTTCTGTACAGAAAGTACATTCCAGACATAACTTGAACATAAAGCCTGGTGAGTAACAGCAGTAAGTGGCTCTCAGATAGGCATGCAACTGCTGATCTGGCCTGTACAATAAATGATGCTGAGACCAGGTATCCCATGGACGCAGTTAGAAGAATTCATTTATAAAAGCAGTTGCCTTATAAAGCACAGCAGTTAAGTGTACTTGTCTTGTCAATCAAAAATTACATAAAGATTTGGGGTGCTCTTCCCTCTTTCCATTTATCTTAACATAGCAAAAATTAAGCAGCTTGCTGAGGAACTATCTGCCTTGATAGGACATTTGTATCAAGGAACTATGTACCTGCACACACAGGTTACGAGCAGCTCACAGTCACTGGGGGAGATACAGTGGTATGGGTGATACCCCAAAGCCCAAGCTAATTAAGGCTGCATTCGCGTTCTAATAAATGACACTGCCATACTGAGTTACTCATGTTTCGCAAAGACACAGGAACCTGTGGTAGCTCTGCAAGTAATGGCAATCTGATTGCTCACGATCACTCCTGATCATTAGAACACACCTTCCAAGAACCCTGTCTTGCTGCAAAGACAGAGTTTGGGTTTTAATTCAAGGGCTCCCCTCGAATAATGTTCTGTCTGCTGGCAAAACTTTGAATATGAGTATTCTGTTGCTGTTAATGGGATTTGGCTGGTTTCTCAGAGGGTGTGAACTAAAGCTGAACTTACTACTACTCATCAGTGGCTAACACAAGCACTTTACAACAAATACACTTGCTCCATTTGAGTACATTTTGGGGATTTCCTTTGTGTATTCAGAAAGGACAGGCAAATTATTTCAAAATTAAATGTGTAGAATGACCCAGTTTATTGCAGCTTAAATAACTGTGGAACACATCTTTGAGAAATCCCAGATCCATAGAAAAATACATTACCTGCAAGGGTGTAATAATGCTGAAGGGCTGGCTATTTTTTCTAAGCTAGGTTAATTCAAGAGAAGTAAAGTGAGTGCAGCTCACTTGCATTCTCTCTGTAGGATAACATAGCCTCATCAGCCTGTAGTCACACAAGAACTCCGTGACGGGGCATGAAAGTAAATCTATAGCTCTGTAGCATCCTAACCACTGAAAAAAAAGAGAAGCCAGGAAAAAAACTGAGTAGAGAAAAAAGGAACTTCCTCCCTACTTATCTCCTCACTTTATATTTTTATGTCTTCTGTTTTGAAGTCCTTGCAAGAATTTTTCCTTGTAGCATAGCTCTCTTCAACACAGAATAATCTGATATCCCACTTATCTGCAATTTTAGAAGGCTCCATGCATCACATTCCTATTTAGCAATTGTTAGAATTATGACTTTATCCGTTGCCAATATTTGTTCATTCAATGTGCAACTGCAAGTAATCTTAGCTCAAAGAGTTTTTAAAAATATTTTCCATAGAAGTTAATGCCTGAAATACATGAAATAAAGTTCAGTATAATTAATATAGTAAAAGTCTCAGTCACCAAAAGGAAATTGCAGAATGTGGGTGTCATGCTGCTACCTGTTGCCTAGCAATGTTGCATACGTGTGGCACAAGATTGATAGATATCACCCACTCAGATTGCTGGATTCAGACCTTCACCACCGAGTTGTCAGTTGGAAAAACTGCCAAGAATCGGGGAGAGAAATAACAGATGGGAAGAAAAGCATCACAGAGTAACTTCATCTCAGTGTCCAGCACCACAGTACCCAAAAGATCAGGGATGTTAAATGTTAGTAAGTGTGTTTTTCCAAAGGCCCATGTAAATGTATACAGGTATATAAATATATAAATAGAAGAAAACTTGCTGCCTATCTAGGTATAGCTGGGTCGTGCAAGTTGAGGTAATGATATCCTGAAATTAAAATGGCAATTCGGTTTCATAATTTTTAGTGACTCACACTGCATTACCTTTAAGTAGGATGAACAGAAAATTCTCTGATATTATAGATAATTATAATGTTATTATAGCATTCCTGATAGCAAACTCTGAAGTTAGGATGCAACACAGCGTTTTAAGCAACTCATACCTTCTCAAAATATACTTTTTGCTAAAATTTTTCATGATCCACTTAGCTTCATAGTCAGCTTTTTCTGAGAAATCTTTCTATGGAATTAGTTCTACCATTTTTGAACCAAGTCGAGGAGCCTCCGTATGTTCTATTTTAAATTCTGGACTTGCATAATTCCAAAAAATGACTAAAGATAGAAGCCTCAGACCTGACAGGTTTTATAGCTCTCATTAGAGGAAGAAAATAATCTTGGTTTGAAGAAAATTAATTAAGCGTTTAAAAATAATGGCATCCAAAACAATTTCCTGCACATGCGCTAGGACAGTCTGAAGATGATTTTTCAGGCCAAGATGGTTTCAACTACTGTTATATAAGAAGGCATGCTCTTAACTGTTTAAAGTCGTTACAGTTGAGGAAAACATTATTTGTTTACTCCCATCCATTAATAAGGATTCATTAAAATAATACAAAGCACCAGAAAAATCTAATTATAAAAAGACCAAACAATCAATCCAATAGAGCATGAACTAAACAGCCATCTGTTGAACAGTCCCATTTGCAAAGAATTCAACATCCATCTTAGTCACGGAAAACAGAGGAACTAACAACACAAAAGCCAAGGAAGGCACGGTAAATAATAATGAGTAAGACAAGTAAAATAAATGGGAATTACAGTTGATCCTAATGCCTGTGAAGGGTGGGGTTTGCTTTTTTTTGGGAACACAACAGCAGACCATTGATGGATGGTGAAGAGAATGAGGGTACCAGCCCAGACTAGCAAAAGTCACTGGCTAATATGAAGAGGGATTCGATGGCGTGCAGCACAGAGGGCTGCTGTCATTAGTAAGCTCCTCTGGAGCCTGCTGTACCACGTCTAGTACTAAGCCTGTGCTCTGTGCCTCCATGATGGACTATGACCACTTCTGCAGCTCATTTTAAGGTGAAAACACTTCCCTAATGACCCACTCAGGAAAGGGCTGTGTTCACAAGGAGTATCCTAATCGCATTCCAGTTTTGCTAACATTTGCTGTTGTTCAAAGCACTTAGGTAAGATTTTCAAAAGTATCAAATGACTTAAAAACTACAAGTACCGCTGCTGCCTCGCAGTCAGTTCCTGAAACACCCACACAGCAGTTGCTGCTCACTCCAACCAACTCCCACACTCAGCTTGGGACTTGGGGTCTCTTGCAGAGAGCCCAAGCAAGCCAGGTGTGTGATTAAGCTATTTAGCACTTCATTAACAGAAAATGCTAAAAGGAGAGGTGGTGGAGGTTTTCCCCCTTCCTCAGGGTTGAGCACTTGAGCTGCTGGGGTGGTGGACTGGCAGCTCTCCTCATGAGGACCAGAAGCCTAGCCCTGCTCTTGCAGGTAGGTGCCTACTCTGTTTTTTTGAGAGAAAGGAATAGGTATCTCTTTATTTTATTTTAAAATACAAGACCACAGTTACAGGATTATTCTCTTTTGTGTCAATTTCTAGAGGCAGAGCAGCTGAAAAAATATCTCAGTTGTTTGCAATGTCCTGAGTAGCTCAAAATGATGCTTTTGAGCACGTGTTTTTGACTATGAGGATAAATGAAGAGGGTCTGTCCTCTTTGATGAGATGTATGAGTTTTGTGGCAGGGAGAGAAAACTTGGGCTTGCAATAGAAGAGCATGTGGCAGAGTTAAGAGGCCAGAAAGGAAGAGGAGTTGTTGTGTTCCCCACCCTATTTTTAGCTACTACTGGCATAATGCAAGATGTTTTCCAGTCATAAGACTGGTTTTAGAAACAGTAAAACACAGAAATACAAAATTATGAAGAAGAGGGCTTGGGGCTCTGTTGAAAGGATTTTGCTGACTCTTCTGTACTGTTCCTAGATCTCAATGTGACATATATTTATTTATTTGTAATCATTATTATGCATCTTCTTGGCTGCTGGTGGTACAAAATGATGGCTTTTTTTTTCATGTGACAAAGGAAAAAGGTTTTCTTTTCACTTATAGCTAAGGGAGAGAGACGAGGAAAGCCCAGTTTTCTTCCCGTGGTCATGTGGGCACCCTAAGACATGAGCTAGGAGGCTCTGGAAGGGTGTGTGCTATTACTCTTAATCTTCTTGGAGGTCTTCTAGTATTACTAGGACAAATTCTAGTTTGGCATTTATGTTCCAATCAAATGTTGTGATAACATTTACTTTGACAAGAACTGAAGTAAGTTAATGGACCAGTTCAATCTTGCTTAAGCCTATTTAAAGATACACACCTTTCCAGCTTGAGGAGTGTAGCACTTTAGCTCTGCTCTGACTCTATGGAAGCCTTTTTCTCAACTAAGAGGGTGGAAGGATGCCAAGAGAAGCCCTATTATTTGGCAGGCGGGAGGTAACCTTACAGTAAACAGCTGTCAACTTCACAGTCTAGCTGAATTTTAATGGCTGAAAGACTAAAAAGAGTTACGATTTTGCCTGAACCCTTGGGGTCTGGGCTAAATTACTCAGGGCTACATTTAAGCTATCACATTAGGGTCATATGACTTGTCTGTATAAATTCCTCAAACATGCCATTAAAATGTCTTTTCCTAACTTAGCTAGAACTGTAAACCACTTCAGCACAGTTTAAATCTCTGATCTAGTAGAAAACAATCAATACAGAATAAAAGGAATGTTGTGTGTTTGGAGGAACTGCCACTTTCAACCAGGTCTACACTGGTGCTCCCCATCATTTTGTGTTGGTCTTGTTCTGTGGGACTGAGCCTTAGTCTGGGTGAAACAATAGTGTTATTTTACCAGGAAATTTAAGAGAATTTGGCCCTTTAACTTCAGTGCATCAATGCCAATCCCCTTCATCATTCTTGATTGTCCGTCAAAACATAAAAAGGATTTCCAGATGCTCCAACTGTGGACAATCACTTAAACTCCCTCCACTTTAAGAGAAATGCTTACTGGGAGTATTAGCAGTCTCAGAATATTGATGGAGATTGGAAAGCAGAAGGATAGCAACTTTTAAATTAGGCTAGTGGCAAGTACAACTGTGAATCACAACTTGGAAAAGCAGGAGGCAAAAAAAAAAATCCTCACCATTTGGAGATGACTGTGCTGAAACAGTGATTTATGACCATATCTTGAGCATAGAGAAAGAACATTGAAATCTGTACTGTAATTCTGCACTAAGGCAAGTACCTGGGTTGCTGCTGCAGGCTAGGCACATGCACTTACCGATCTGTCAGTGACAGCAGACAATTAAAGTGGTAATTTAATTGAGGATTCTGGAGCAAAGAGTGCTGGGATGAATATTGATACCTTAATGAAGGATCAAGCTGTGGTAATGGGTCCTAGTGGTAATGTGCAGTATGATGAGCTAGGGTTTTGATTTGAGGAAAGTTATAGAGAAGCAAAACTGTGAGTCAGTGAAAACCTGCAAATTACAGGTGACTAGCTACGTGTAGTTTCAGAATCAGGCATATTTGCCTGCATCTGGTACGCCTCATGAATATACACCTGCATGATACTGATAGTTTTCTTACAGCTTGGAGGAAGGCTATGCATTTTCTAAGAGTGTGGCTGTATACCAAAGCGCTGCCTGTTACAGAAGGGGAGGGCAAATGTACTCTGCTGTACTTATGTTTTAAGCTGTGATCTTTATGTTGTTCTGTTACTCCTACTCCATAGGAGTCAGAAATCCTGCAGTACTCTGCAAAAAAAATTATGCTGAATTGCTGATGAGTGTATCTTCAAAATGGACGTTGTTTGGAAGATAAACTTGTGCCCTGCAGAGAAGATAAAATGTAGATTTATTGATGCAAACAACAACAAAAAGCTGTATATTGATTTTGAGTCCTTTTTATACTTTAGGGTCCATAAAATCAGGCTCCTCGCCCTTTAAAAGTTTTCTTGATCACCCATCTTTTATTTCTCCTATAATCAAGCATATGCCAAATTCCAGAGTGATTTGAAGAGAAATACCATATTTCTTTAGTAAAAAGCAAAGCAGAGAGATAAAATTACTCCTAATGCCTTATCAATAACAGTTTTCGTATCAATGGAGGTTCATTTTCTTGATAACTCACCAAATGCATGGAGGGAGGCACTGTCAGCTCATTCAAGTTTATTTCCAAAGACTTGTGCCTCTTCAGTTGGGGCTGGATTTATTGCCTCTGCAAAAATGCAGGTAAAACAGGCTTTATGCTGAAGAAAGAGGCAAAGCGTTAGGATTAGAGGTGCCCATGGAAAGAATATAGAACACTCCTCCATATCCATTCCTCAGTCCCCTGGCTGAAAGCAGAAGCTATTATGGCTGCATTCCCCTATTAAAGTATAGCACTGCTGTTTTCAAGGAATTATTTACACTTCATGTGTCCTTGTTCCTTTCCCAGCTGGATCCACATTCCCCACTGTGCTGCCCTGTGCGGAGCCATGATGAACCTCAGTGTTGTGTGGAGTTTGCTGTGTTGAACTGGATGTAATAAATAAGAGTCAATGCACAACATTGAACTGTCGAGCATTAGTTGGTAGTTCAGATATTGAGAGCTGAGCTTACTTATTGCCATGGCAATCACTATTAAAAATATTTTTAGGTTATACTAAAGGTACAAAAAAGAAGGAAAAGAAAAAGAAATGTGAAGTACAAAGGCTTCGATTAAAAAAAAAAAAAAAAAACAAACCGAAAAACACACACTCCATAACCTTTCAGTGAGTGGACCTTTTGTGAAGGAACCCTGGGTTTAACAATCTTGGATGATTCAACTTGATATCAAGTGTCTTCTCAGGGAAAAAAAAAGAAAAAGTGCAGCTAGGCTGTTGCTATTGCTGTTCATAGTCTGATCTTGTTTTTATGAAACGACTGATCACGGCCTGAACATCATGCAATATCTCTGCCTTGGATAGCTCTCTTGGTCCCTTGCCACCTCCTCCTATCTCTAAAATGCAGAAGTTAGCAGTAGGTATTTTAACTCACTGCAGTGCTCTGGCATTTAATTAATAGTTCCTTATAGAGAAGTCTAACAATATTTGTCAATATTTTTGCTACGAGGCATTGTACTTCCTCATTCAAAGTTCATAAAAGAAAGATTATCCCCCCAAAGCATTATGTAATTTATTTTTAAATGTAATAATAATAATTAAAAAAGTTCCTGCGTTCCTTGCTAAAATGTCTGTGAAAGATACTAAAAGGCAAGATAAAGGAGAAATCTCTTATTAAGGATGTCACAGGGGATAGTGAATAGATGCAGGTAATTACTATTTCAAATGTCTAATGACCTTTTCACTAAAGCACAATGAACCTCTAGCACGCTCTGTTGCTTTTGGTAGAAAGCGATCCTCATGCATATGGATGCACAAAAAAACTTCCCTGAATTTTCTGCTAGAGTAATATAATTCAAGAATTTGCATTGCAGTTACTACTCTTTTCCAGATGTTGGAGTGTGAAGTTTTGAGAAATAAATGGTTTAAGTCTGTATTACTGAGACTGTGGCCAGAGTTTGGAATGTGTCATGTTTCTATATTGTCTGGTGTGAACACAGTGAGAACCGATGGATGCCAGCATGAAGTGTAAAGGAGGCACTGGTGATAGAAGCAGATCAACAGGGACATTTGCACCAATGCAATTCTCTGTTCTTGTGTGGAGACAAACTAGTGACGGGTCCTGCAGCGTCTGCCAAGTTGAACCGTTTGTAGGGTGGCAGCCAGGAATATACCTCAGTTTGCTCAACAACAAAAAGGGTTTAAATAACACACTCACACACACACAAAAAAATCATTCAAAAGAAGATTAAAACATCCTTCACCATTCAAACAATAAGCTACAAGGTTGAAATGTTTAATTATAAAATGAACAATAGAACTTCTGTGTTATTTTGTGTTTAGGGACAGTCTGGATAATCTAGAGTTCCCAGACAAAATCAGATGTATTGAAGGCTTTTGCACCACAATTCTAGCAGTGCCTGTTGTTGATGTCTGCATTGTGAAGAAGTCTGATTAGGAAGTGCCAGTCCCTGCTAAAATAATATTAGAGCAATTTCTTATAGAAAAGTATCAGAACTATTCTGATGGTCCTAAAAATGGACCATTTCTCTTTGCATTCAGGTCTGGGATAACTGTCAAAACTATACGTGGAGTCAAAATATCCTGGGTGAGGAGAACATATGTGTGTGTGTGTGTGTGTATATATATACACAGCAACATTATAATGCTTTTCACTGAAAAAAAAACCAAACCCAAACAAACTATCTGCCATAGTTCAGTGTTTAGAAAGAGTGGGGGGAAAAAACCCAAAAAAATTTCTTACCTATTTGGAATTTGTTCAATAGTTTTTGACTCTTGCATCATGCAGTCAAACTCCCAAAAGCCTCAACATAAGCCATTTTGTGGTAAATGTAGAAGTGCAGCATTTCCTGTTTTAAATACATGAAACAAAATTGGAACTGTTTTCAGTATTAATGTTGAGTCTGGGAAGGCATAAGGTGTTTTGGCTGAAGGGTTCCCTCTTAGCGGTCTTTGTTGAAGCGTCTATAAAGACTCTCTAAGGTGTTCATTTCTGGACAAAAGAATGAATTGAGTTAATAATTTGAACAGTGAGGTAGAGAGTAGTTTACAGGCATAGCTAATGTTAAAACAGTGTTGTTTAACTAAGGTATTGACTCAAGCTGGACTGCCATAAATCTTCCTGCAAGAAAGCTGTATGTATCCAAGCTTTGAGATTAAGTATATCCTGTTGTGATTGAGACACAAAAAGACCTGACTTTCAGAACTTCACTGGTCTGTAAAATAACTAAAACATTTTCCAGGAAGGAGAAAGACAGTGTGATTTGATACACACTTTTTAAAAAAAGAATATTGTAGTTATACTTCCATTTAATTGAGACATTAATCCTAGAAAATTGGCTCCTATATGTAACCTGAAACCTATATCACATCCTTCTGCTTGTTTTCGGATATCACCAATTGAAAGCATATCACAAGAAATAAATCTGTTTTCTTGTCCAAAATATGAGCAATTTCAGGAGAAAACACTGAACCGAAGAGAAATCTGAAGGAAAAAAGAAAAAACAGTAACCTCGACAGATAAATAAAATGACTGCCTCTAACTAATAAATTGGGAACCCGAGTACTCTGTTTCGACAATAATATAGGAACTATAATTTGGCTCGCAAACCTCTTGAGAAGTAGTAAAAACTGTTATGTATTTTCTTGATGAGAAGCTGGGCATGTTGTTGACCTCTTTGTTCGAAGATGGTGTTTCTTCTCTGGAAATTCAGAGCGCATGGCACTTCCGCGGCAGTCGCTTGTTCTGATTGCTGAAGTGTTATACGGCTACGCTCGTGTGCAATTGAAGCTGTGCAGAAACCAAAGCGTAGATCCCAACCATGCAGTCATAAAGGGTCTTGGGGAAACATTCAGACAGTAAAATGTACACTGCAAATACTGAATGTGGCGGCGAGAAGTGGTCAGTCATCCTTCTGCTAATACTCCACAGGCTATCTGCAAGTGGGTATTATGAACTACCTGTCATTTAGGCAATGGCTATAGTTCACTGACTAGTAGGATATTCATCAGACCATGCTGTTGGGCGAGCAGGTTCCTTTGAATGGCTCCATGCATAAAAATAGAGTTCTTGGATAGATTTCTAATGGCAATGTAGTTCTTTATAGAAGGTATACTTTTATAAGCACAAACTTTTCTCATAAAGCCAGGTCCAGAGGACATACATCGACAAGTCAGTCATTGCAATAACTGAATTTTAGTGTTGAGAGTTTGAGATTTAGGTGCTCTAGGCAGAGTTTTTACTGTGTGGACTTTAAGGATGTTGCCAGTTAGCGATGCTGTGCAATTGCACCCTGGGGTTGGTCTGGCTGGCAGGAGTGTCAGCTGAGGAAGGAGAGTTTGCAGTTATGCTGGAAACAGAACTGGGTCTTTGGTGCGTTATAATGAATTACATAATTTCACTTGGCATGTGGTTTACCTTCAATCTGCTCAGTTGCTCATGATTTTGGCCCAAATCTCAACTTTTTCTCCTATGACTTTGATTCTTCTTTGCAATTTCTCATAGACAAAAGATGGGTTTCTCTCCTGGTCATGCTAGTTACTGGAATGTATTCAGGCACCTAAATTTGAAGAGAGATTAAATATGTTTACAATTCTGGCACCTAGATTTTCAAGCTATTTTAAATTGGGAAAAGTCCTTCCTTTTGGTAAAACTTGTTATGTTTGCCTTTCAGGAGGAGACGCTTGCTTTGATTTTATTGTTAGGTGATGTCATTTAATCCATGTTAAAGTATATACCTATTTATTAATTTACATGCTATGTACTGCCCCCGGGGTTTCAGGACCAAGTCGTTAGCTGATGGACATCTGGGAAATCTTCTGTATATTTCAGTGTCAATTTATATTAGCAGAAGCTTTAGTCTTTAATTTTTTTCATAATGGAGTATCTGATCTGAATCCAAAGGTCCATAAATGACATCCCCAGGTGGGGGCAGGGCATCCAAAGACATTTGAATCATCCTTTCCTGTCTACATCTTTTTATGCGGAAGTATCTCACTAAAGATTTCTCTAAATGTGTGTGGAAAAATTTAGCAGCACATAGAATCTATAGTAGGAAGACAGTTGTGTATTTTCATGCAGAATTGATGACTAGTTATGGTAGGCAGAATTACCAACTCTAGAGAACACAGATGTTAACTGGCATAATGCCCTCTTGATGCAAATAAATACATTAGATGCTATAAAAGATTTTAAAACAGGAGAGCTCATCTTGGCAGGAGATATATTTGCTGGATTTGTGCTATTCATTTTGTTTTATAGAATTGCTGTGAAATCGGAATAGGCTATTTGAGGAGCTTCTAAACGCACCAGTGGAATGAGACTAAATTCGTTTTATTTCTTATGTTTCTAAAGGGGGGGGGGAAGCTTAATTTCTGAATAGACACTTCACCTCTTAGTACCCAAAGGGTCTCGGCTACATGCCTGGTAAACTAAGCAATGACAGTATCACAAAGTGATGAAAGGCTGGACAACTGTTCAAACATGCAGAGTTGTTAGTGTGTCTGGAGCACTAGAGGGGAACGTTCTCTCTCTATTCAGAAGCTGTGAGATTTGCATTCTTCTGCCATAATTAATAGTCTTTATGATCCAAGTCTTGCTGTTATCCCCACCAAGTTTTCACCACCTGCCACTCTCCTCAAACACTTCCTTTTATTCCCATGTGATTATTTGAATTTCTTCCAAGTAAAACCTGACAGAATATAATGTGACCAGTGTCCTCCCTTTCCTCCTTCTGCTGCCTGTCTCCAAAATACGGGAGGCTTTTGTGAGCCCATCTTTACCTCCTTTTATAACCAGAGGCACTTAGGCATCTATTTAGGGCAGCAGATTTTAAGGTCAAAAACCTGTTGACATACCCTGGGAAGTGTTGCCAGGGTAGTTTAAGACAATGCTATACCCTGCTGTTTGCACCAGATTTGTTTTTATTAAGGCAATGGAAGGGATTCAGCTCAGCTGCTCACTTCAGTACCAGGATATTAGTGGAAGCCCAAATAGAGAGGACTTGAAGAGTGTTGGAGGAGGTGGACACTGCTCTGATTTGTTACAGGATTTTCTATCGCTGAGTCTTACCATTCTTTTGTGGTATTCATTAGTAAGAGAGAATGAAGGGCAGGAGGGAAACATAAAATGAGAGGCCTTAGGTTTTTCCCTCTCCTAGGTGACTGCCACATTCCACAGCAGCTGCTTTTATGTCTTGCTGTCTTTTTTTTTTCTTTCCCAAGACTCGTCCCTTTTAACTTCCTATTCTCATTTTTCAAGCATTTTGAAGCATTTTGCCACCTCCCTTTGTCCCTCCTGATTTCACTGATGTCAAGATAGCCTTTTTTGTTCCATGCTGTTGTTTTATGAAGCCTTTGTCTCTTTATACTCATCTCTCCCTCCTTTACATGCTATTGTGAGCTCCCTTTACTAGTGTCTGCATTTCTGCGTCACATCAATTTTGCAATCTGACAGATGCAGCCTCTAAAATAACCTGTGCATGATGCATACAGCCTGAAAATAAACATTTATTTCAGTGTTAGGTGCGTCATACCTGCAAATAACCTCGTTTATCTAGACACGTTTATTTTAATGCTTATTGTATAAATACCAGCATTTCGGTGTACTCTACAATACCATCTGCCTCTTGTATTATGCATGATATAATATAGCTCTATGTTACTCCATTTTTTTGTGTGTTGCTGAGTTCATACATAGCTACATACTTTGACAAGGGTACAAGTGTGTTATAAAGATTACAGGCAGTATTACACTGAGGTTTAAAGTGTCACTTTTGGGCTACAGAATGTTAATTCAGACAAGGTATCTGACGCACAGTGTGGATGGGTGCAGTATTGTTTTTCTGTACCTGTTTTGAATCTTCTGTAACTTAAATGACCGAGGGTAAAATGACAGAATCGTATGATAAGAAGTAAAAGTATATCTCGTCTGCTCACTTCTTTGAGTTGCCGTTCTCCCCAAGCTAGAGAAAACTCAATTCATGTATCCAGTTGAGTTAACCTATAACTTACTGGATTGATGCAGTGTTTCTCTGGACCATTATCATTGACAGGACACTAAAATAGCTATATTCGATCAGATTGTTACTGTCTTGGTTCTTGAAGAAGCCAGTATACACAGTGAGGAGATGCAACAAGTCCTGAAGAAATCAACCACCCTGCTTTTATAAACTTAGCTACAAGTCAGCATCTTCTAAGTCTCTGAATTACTCAGTGCACTGTTAATGAATTAAGTAAAACAGCACGGAGCATTGTCAAGTAACGAGCATTAGTTTCTCCTGATTCTATGAGTGAGTTTAACTTTAGAGCCTGAGATTATTTTTAGATTTCTTTTGCATTCCAGGATATGCTTGGATGTTTTCATTCCAAATTTTTTATAACATAATTATTCTATATTAACATGTTGTAAAAACAAAACCAAAATCCAGACCCAAAACCAACCAACCAAACAAAACCCACAAACCAAAACAACGAAATTTGCAACAGCTAAAATTTGGTGTCTGGCTTAAAAAAGTATTCAGTGTCACAAGTCTAGCTAGTTTCTAATTGTGAGTGGTTTTGCTGGATGCCCTTCCTCTGGCATACCAAGTCTCTTCACTGTGTTCCCAAAGACAATTGCTAGAGGCTGGGAGTGTGGTGTCTGGTAGTCCCTAAGGATAAAAAAAAAAAAAATAAGCTAAATGAATCATTTCCTGCTGACTTGAACACCTCTAGCTTCTTTAAATACCCTTTTAACTCCCTGGGGATTCTGGCCGCAAGGTCCAAGGCCATGGCTAAAATCCAGCAGAGCTTCATGGACAACAGGACTGCCGCAAAGTGCAGCAGAGCATTGAGCCCTCCTGAGAAACGCCACCACCCGCGCTCACCAGCTGGCTCTTTGTAACATGGGTGATTGGGCTTTTCAGCAACGCTTAGGCAAAGCCACCCTCCATCAATTCTGAAACAATTTGTGCTTGATCATTGGTGCTTTTTCATACTTGGTATAAACCAGTTCTCATTACCCCCATCTTGCAACTACAAATGCATTTTTGGTTAAAGTCATTTTTAGAGGAATTGGAGAACATTAGTTCTAATACTAATAAAAAAAAGCACAGGGTATTTTTATAAGTAGTGCTGAAGGACTGCTTGTTGATACCACTGAAAGGATTGACTGGGCGCAAAACCCCCCTGTATTCTGTGGAACTAGGGAAGAAGATGTCATTATTGCTACCCTCATCAACCTCAGTAAGTCTTGTGCTTTCCAAGAGTCTGTTAGTATGTAGGAGTCTAAAAAAAAATACTTCAGCAAAATCAGTGCCAGCTAAGCGGTAGGTAGGTTTGGCTCATTTCAGAGCCCTGATCTTATTAAAGAGAAGTTGTATATATTGAGTAGACTTTTCAGATCAGAGCATGATAACTGGGTATTAAGGTGCTCGACTGCTAATTAGTTGGCTCTGCTGTTGCTGTCCTAAATGGCTCTTCCCATATTGTGGTCTGGAGCCCCCTATTGCAGTTCACACCCCACCTCAGATCTGTGGTGGATTTTGCATATAACTTAGTGTCTGGAAAGAAAAGATACTATCAATATGTAAAACTGAATTATGGTGTATCAAAGGTGACTGGGATGCAGGACTTTAGCGGTGCTGTTTAACAGGGATACTTCTTAAGGAACCTGACTTACCCTTAAGATACGGAATGGTAATAACTATAGCTTAACTGGAATAATATTTCTATAAATAGCAGAATGGTGGCTACTGTAGATGCTGAACTCATCTATCCCTCTCTGCGTTTGTGTCATTTTTGGATGTGGTGTGTAGTTCCTCAAGTGAAGAAATCAACTGCCATGCTTTTATAAACTTAGCTACAAGTCAGCATCTTCTAAGTCTCTAAATTACTCAGTGCACTGTTAATGAAAACTGTTTGAAGTAAAACAGCACGGAGCATTGTATCTGTAATGAAGCATCAAAAAGTATACATAAAAGGAGCTGTAGACTAATTTTTAAAATTGTTTTATCCCCTCCATTTTCTTTCTGAATTTTGCACTTGAAATGAACTAACTTAAGTCTACTCCCAAAAGGCAAAGTTCATATGGACAAGGATCATTAGTGCACTGTGCTGGTGTGTCCTCCTGTGGATCTGTATTTTAGATGTCTGCTGCATTAATTATTGAGTTCTTGTATCACCTATTGATGATCATTGTACTTTGCAAAGTACAGAAAAAGAGAAAATTAAAGCAAGATTTCCATGTTCCTTCTGGTCTTCAGGTGGCAGAGCGTGTGACTGGTGTACGTTGCAGGGGTCATACCAGTAAGTTTTGCAGGATCAAAAGCAGACTGCCTCTGAATTTTTCCAATAATCATGAGTATTTAAAAATCTCAAAAATTGGGATTTAGTCTGGTTTTGGTAATTGGCTTAACTGGAGGTTGCAGCCTGCTTTCTACAAGGGAATGAATCTCGTTTTACTTAAAATAGAAAGAAATTTGTTCTTCTCCTGCTGTTTTTGATAGGGTGCTTGACTATTCTATAACCCTTGTGGGAAAATATTTTGCTTAAGTTCTATTTTTATCTCCTGTTTGTTTATTTTTAATTACTACTTCAGTACCCTGGGATTTACCATTGATCTTCATCTGCCTACACAATTATCTTTAACTTGCTGAAGGGTTTGTTTATTTTTTAAGTTAGATGTGCTCTTTTAACACTTGTGTGTGTGCGCGCGTGTGTCTAACTACTTGTAACGGGAGGATTCTGATTTACTTGGAGAAAAGGTGGATTAGTATTACTGGTGTTATGAGGGAGTAACACAAAAGGAACATGTTGTCTAAATACTGTTGCTGTCTCGGGGTGATCATCTTTGTAACAGCATCTCAGGGGAATGTGCACCATGGAATGAGGTGTTTCTGCCCCAAGGTTACCTAGGGAACACTAACATAAAATGTGGGAGGTTAACGTCTTTAAGAGCGTTTTAACGCACTGAAGTTCTTTGCAAAGCAACTCCCACTAGCTTGAGAAATATCTCTTAAATTTATGAAAAATTAATCTGCATCTTCACTAGAGGAGATGGTTTCTGCTTCAGTTTCTGCTTCTCACAGTACTGGAGGGTCTGTTCCCTATGTAGGTTTTGCAGCAGTATCATTTAAAAATTAATTTTGCTCTTTTGTTTTAAGTTAATAAAATCTTATCTTTGGAGTAGAACAGCGTAATTTGGCTGATTATAACCTAAGGTTCTCTCCTATAAGCTATTTTTCTCCATCTCTGAAGAAATGACTTTTCATGTATAGGCAAACAAGGAAAAAATTTCAGTCCCAGTAAAAACAATATTGGCAGCAGAACTCCAATTTTCTTCAGCTCCGAATGTGTTTGGATAGCCATTAAAGGTTTCTGATATGTATTTAAAACTTAGGAGGAAATATTTGTATAAATTTGTCTGGTGTTGAAAAGGGATAAAGTGTGAACTATAGATCATGCTATTTGAGCTTCCCGAGGAGACTCCTGCACCCATGTGGATCTCCCTGATGGTCAGTGACATTTTCCTTGAGTTCATTTGCACGTGTATTTTACTGGAAGGAACTTCTGGCTGTGAGTGTAAGCTTGTGGACATTAAATAGTAATAAATAGTAACTTTTGGTCTGTGATTAGTCTCAAAGCTTCTCAGAATGCCTCACATTTATTTGCTTTCCAAAACTATGGGCTGTACAATTTCAAAGAAAAGGTCTGAAGAAGAAGGTTGATCATTGAATCATCCTGTAAAATTCCACAGAGAACTATAATTATAAGCAGTAGAGAAAATCTATAGAAAGGAGATAATTTCCCATTAAATTCAATGGGGCAGTTGTCAGCTTCTATAAATTGGTGAGTTTATTGACTTTAGCGGAGCCTGCTTTACACAATATGAGGATTCAGCCTTACTGGTTTTTGAAGAGAGTTCTGTGGACCCCATTTGATGTCAGTTGCATTCATTTTTACTCAGTTCGATGTGACTAATTATTACTGTTCCTTCTGTGAGAATGGACCGAACATCTCTTGTCAGAGCCTTCTGCTGAAATGACTCACTCAAGAGAATGATGAGTAGTGACACATCTTGCAGCTTATCAGTAAGGACCAAGGAAATCTGTTATCAGTGGTACTTGCATGTGCTTGAAAGCCCAAGTCACTGTTAGGCTACCCCTGAACTTGGTTCTTCTGCCTCACTGTGTTATGTATTGCCACAGAGCTACCATCTCACTGCAGGCTGTAAAAGGTCAGCATGCTGTGCAATTAATCTAAATTACATGCACATTTCAGGATATGCCACACTGCATCATTTTAACCATCACACAAACAATTACTGTAGTTCAGGTAGAGTTCACTTTGAAAGTTTTTGTTTGCCTTAAGTAAAGAACCTTTAGTTTTGTAAGGGAAACAGTGGCATAAACCCCTAGATTTTCTAGCATATCAAGTATGAAACAATTACAGTTTACTCAGTAAATCCATTTTACCTCATTCTTTGCCTTACTTGGATTTCCTTATGTTCCCCTGAGTCAGGGAGTATATTCATTAGGACAAGTACGTACAGTTCCCCTGACTATATCAGGTTTGAATTGCTGAAGCTGGTCGCTGGTCTAGCACTTCCACAGTTTGTAGGGAATTGTGGAAAGAAAAGGCAACAGCTGACCATGCAACTTACCCAGATTTTCATCCTAAACTAGGAAAATAAAGTTGACGGTTTAACTGTATCCCTTAATTCCCCTTCTATATATTATTTGGGGTTGGGCACTTTCTGTCCCATACATGTGCTACTACAGACTGCCCTGAAGGGCTGAACAGCACTTTAAAAGCCATTTGCTCTGCCAGAGCATGAGCCTTTATACAAAAGGGAGTGTTTGTGTGGCCACCTCTGGGAGCTGCTGTACTGGGAGGGGTGGCTGTAGGAAACAGACTGGTTGTGGTTTGCTCAGGCTGGTCTTTTAACAGTGCTCATAGCTGAAGGACAGCTTCAGACTAAGGCTGTTGTAATTTCCACTGAACAATGCAGCAATGAGCTTCAATACCACATCAGCATTTCTGAATGATGATTTTTTTCTTGAATTTTCCACTTTTTTCTCTCCCTTTTTAGCCTCTACTTAGGAATATATATGTTCCCTTCAATTCAAAGGGAATTGAGCTTTCCTTTCAATTAGACCTACTTCACAGATGGCAAAACGGAAGATAGAGAACCCGGTGCTACAAGGTGACTGCTACAATCATGTTATAGCTGACTTGGCATTTGTAGACACCATAAAGCAGATTTCACGCTGCTGCCACTTCAGTGAATGGCCCATGATAGATGGCACCTCGCATACGGGGCACTTGGGTTGAGGTACGGGATGAATGGCCCAGGGTGTGGACCACAGATGCTGAAACGCGTGACTGCAGCAGCCCGTGGTATCTGGGCTGTTGGATTCCCATTTGTTGCAAGATGTGCAAAGGGCAGAGTCTGAATTGTTCTTCCCTGGGCCCCGTGCCGTGTCAGTGGTGGTGAACAGCTGAACTCACATGTTGCTGTTGCAATTCCTTCTTCAGCAGTATTTCCCTGATCCTTTACCACTTTATGATATATAGATAACCATTTTATCAATGTCATTCCTTCCATCAAAGGAATGACGAGTTGAGATGACTAGAAAAGGTTTGCTTTCCCCTCTGTAGGAGGCAGATCACCCTTCCCTTTCCCAAAACACAAATCCTCAAACTCCAGTGTTTAAACCACAATCCAGAGTAGTAACATTTGGATTTGGAAGCATTTCACCTGCACAGATGGGGCTCCACAAGGTGCAAAGCAGTGAAGAGTGTTGTAAATTGTCGAGTCAGGTTAAATTAAAGAAGTTAAAGGAAGGGGGAGGAAAAAAAACTGAGAGAAGGGAAGGAAGAGGCTTCAGATGTGGGTTAGAGGAGATCTGACTGTGTTCCAACACTTCTCCAAGGTAAGTGAGGAAAAGTCAAGTGTTCAGGAAATGTTTTTGGGAGCGGTCAGGGACAGGGTGTTTTGGAAGCACCTCCCAGCTGTGAGAACTGTCTGTTAAGGGGAGCTGGAGGCTCATTCTGCTGCGTCTCCTTCACACCTCCATGGTGCTGATGCAGCAGCTGGATGCTGGCTTGCCTCCCAGTCTCTGGAATGGGAAAGCAGGAAGAAACAGGGGGAAGGGAGACATGCTGCCAGAGCCTGTAGCCCATGCTGGGCTTTGTGGGGTCAGGGCTGGCAGGATGGGAGTGGCACCCCTTTGCTCACCATAGATGGGATGTGGGCCAACAACCCCTGAGTTGTCATGTGGGGACTAATCGGGTTCCAGGCTGCCCTTGAAATTACAGAGCTCCCTGAGTCACCTCTTGCTTTTTTTTTCAAACCTCCATCCCAAATGAAGGTGTAAAGTAATTGGCAGTCTGTCTCTCACATCTCATTTTAATACTTCAGTAATTCTGCTTTAGACAAGCTGTGTACTTTTATCTTCCTAAGGGATCTCAAGCAAGCTTTTAATTTCCAGCAAAGCCTTTGCAGATCACCTTTAAGATCAGGGTCAGAGCTAATTTTTGTGGAGTGCCTGAGTGAGTAGGATGGAGAAGGGGTCTGATGGAAAAGGGGTCTGGAATGGTCTTGAAGGCTTCAGGAGAACCTTCCCATGTGCTGGTGCCTGAGCATGGTACACAGCACAGACCATGGTGGAAAGTGCAGCTATATTCATACTGCTGTTCAGAAACTACTAAGACATGGCTGTAATGAAGCAGTTCTGTAAGAAAAAGAAGGAACAATGGGCCATGCTCAGGACCTAGTTTTCCCCTCAAGGTGGGAAAAGTCAGGCTTGTCTAGTTTCATGCTTATGGTGATGAACAAATTTGTTTCTTCTCTCCTTCTCCTGGTGTTACACCTATGTCGTGCAAACATTGGAGCTTGCCTCAGCTCTGGGTGTGGGGTATGGTATCCTGTAGTGGAGGCCGTACTATAGTGCTGCACTGGGGGTTATGGCTCCTGGAGGGAGCCTGAGATGGATGCTGGAGCTGGAGCACAAGAATCAGTCTGTCAGATGATCTGGGGACATAAGAAATGTAAATAGGAAAGTAATTGTGAAGCTATTAGAGAGACAGGAAATCGGGATAAGATGACAAAACCACCTTACCTCACCTCCCCCAAAAACCACTAACCAAACAAACCTGGAAGAAAACTCTAAATCCATTTTTTCGTGATGGACAGGAGGAGGAGGCATTATAAACGTAACTGCTATGATTCAGACAACAGAAGAGGCATGAATTATGTAGAGCAGAAGAGAGTTTAAGTTGGAAAAATGTGATTGAGTTAAGAGGAAGAAAAATTTAGGCTGCATCTCATGAGAAAATAGACTAATTGTGAAATCCTCTACCACACTTAGATCTGGGCCCCCTGGGAAATAATGGAAAAGACTGTTTCTTGCCATGTAGAAGCCTCTAGACAAAACACCAGTGCTTTAGGAATAGGTTAGGCGTAACTGCAATGTAGTTCATCAGCAGCAACCTCATTCCTGCACTGACAGGAAAGAACTAGCTAATTTATCAGTAATAAGTTTTTGTGTATCTCCATTTCCATATGCCAAGGACACCGAGATTGTAAAATCACCTCTGTAGCCAAAAACCTTCATCAGCAAAGTGAGAATTTATCTAATAGGAACAGGTCTAAAACTAACAGTTAATTTTGCACAGGCTGCCCAGCAGCCAGCAGATAGCAATAGCTGTTTGCTTCTACTCTCAGCTTAGGCTAGATTTGAACTACTAAATTAAAGGCAAAATAAAATTCAAGGTATTTCTTTAAACTGTTTGGTCCCCCTGGGAAGGATTTGCAAATGCACTCGTATTCATCATTGAGAAGCTTTCCTGTTGCTTACAAATATCTATTTCTTGAGAAACCTTATCCAAAAAGTGGCTTAGGGTTTTTCAGCATTCACTGTAGCCTGTTTTCAAAGCAAGAAAAAAAGGTATGCATTTTGAAAATATTTGTTCACATATTGTTTGGCAAACTTCAAAATGCATCTAAGTATAAAAATAAATAAAAAATAAACCCCCAAAACCTACTAACCATGAGCCTGATATGCAGTTGGATGCAATTTCACAGTTAAATGACGTTTCAAATTCTTCTGCCCATCCTAAATCTGTCACATGTCTATAGCTACTGCCATTTCTACATCCACTGTAGATAATAATCACTAAACAGTAATGCAGTAAACAACCCAGCTCAGATCTTTGCTCAGTGGCTGCCTGTACCTTTCACTATAGGTAAATATGGTTGGCTTTGCCCCCAGTGTTGGCTGAAGCACTTCATGCCCTTGAAAGGTCCAGAGAAGGACTGTTTCTCTAAGCTCACTGTGTTTGACATTGGCTTTTAGTCTGGTTTGAGCTGAAAGTTTTTTAATGCTCTTTATCTCAGTTTTCCATCAGTGAAGTTTCAAAGTTGTTGCATGAGCTCAAGCTGATCTTACTGCAGCTAAAGGGAATATTCCGTTTTCTCCTCCATCTCCATTCCTTCACCCTTGCTCTCTGGGCTTATCTGCACAGCTGGTGTCAGCTGTAGCTTTTATCTCTACCCGTCCTTGAGTCAGTTCAACTTATGAGGCAAAAAAACCCCACCAACAAACAAACAAAAAGGAAACAAAAAATTTGTAAAAAGATGGATAACTTTCTGCTGGATTTGTGGGTGGAATCAAGAAGACCAGAGCCAGTGTTGGGCAAAGTCTGGGCTGAACATGGTGAGCCTGGAGGGATGGTGGGGAAGAAGCCTTTCAGCAGCAGAGAAGCAGGGAGCTATTACCTTGTCTCAGCAACTCTGGCTCACCTGCCTGAGATAAACATGCTTTAGTACCTGACAGGGCTGCTGTGAAGATAAATTGATACATGTTCAGGATATGTTCAGCCAATGGTTAAGGAGACAGTATTGCCCAAACCAAAGTTCTGTTCTTTCCTTGCTTTTAATTACCAAATACACTTCCAATCAGATTAAGCATTTTACTGCTAATTTTAATATCCTTGCATACATTTCTCAATTGCATAGTTGAAAAATGGAGGGGTTTATGATTTTATTTTAGCGTGTTGCCTACTAGGTATTGTCCAGTTATGTCCATTTCATGTTGTCAGTCATGCCTAGAATATAATAAAAATGAAATGTAAATTTCCCAGTACTTTATATTAAATATATTTTCATTCATTTAAAAACCAACAGAAGAAAGATATAACAATGTGTAAGGGATGAAAAGAAATGTTAAAAGTCTGTTCTTTCTGGCTAGGATTTATTGTTTATTTTCCATAGGGAAACAGCAGGAAGTGTAGGAAAAGGAGACTGAGAAATTACATGCTGCTCATTCTTTTACCTTAAACATTTTTTATCAATTTGAAGGAGCTGGACTGGCAAAGTTGACTTAAACATTCTTGTGTGTATTTAGCTCAAATGATAATGCAGCAAAAGCGTCTTGAATTTGTGAATGTGCACTCAGCTAGATAGTGCACCTCTTTTTTGACTGAACAATGTCATTTTAGATCGTGAAGTGACATCATCCCAGTAATTTAAATAACCCTGTAGGTCATATCTTCATCCCAAGAGTGCTCGGTGGAGGAGGGTGATCATGATCAAGTTTAATTAGAAAAGCAAAGCAGAATTGGTATGTGCTTGATCCAAAGCCTATTGGAGTTTGTAGGAATCTTTCAGCTGTTTTCTTTACTTCTGTGTGCTATCTGTTATTAGGACTGAATTAAATGCAGTTTCTTCAAGCTTAGCAAAGTTCAGTTTTCAGTAGCAGAAGCAAGATAAACACCAAGCTACTTAGTCAGTACAGTTTTTCCTCTTGGAAACCTCTACAAGGCAGCCTTTGAAAAATTGTGTGGTTTTTGCAGTTTTTGTCATAGTGAGACTTGAGTACCCCACGTGTTTGTAAACCTAACTTGGTGGCTCTTAACGGACTGTAGGATTCCGGTGGTTTCATGCCTTACTTCCAGCTATCAGAGGAGTCACTTCATTGAAAGCCTTGGTGCCGCAGGGGCGGGCATAAGGAAAAATAGGACATTTCTAAACTGCATAGTTGTGTACAAACAGGGCAAAGGAACTCATTTTCAAGGCAGATGCTCAAAAGAGCTATGCTCTACAGGTGACACTACATACCTGACATGACTACTACATAAAGCAGCAATAACCGTTTTCAACATTGGCATTTCTACAGTCTGTTTTCAGAGGAGACTCCTCTTCAAAAACACCTTTTTTTTTTTTTTGTGATTGATACCTTTATGTATTCAAAAGACTCAGCAAAGGTGATGTTCCTGGTAAATTTTGGCATTGTGAACAGATTGAATGATACAAGGCCAGAATTCATACGAGGAATGGAGAGGTGATCAAGAAGGTAAGTGAACATTCTCACCTCCCTTTAGCAGTGGTTGTTGAAGTGGCAAGACTTGCGACGGAGATAAAGTGGTGAGCTGAAGAAATGGAAGAGAATGCAACCGAAGTGATTCCTTCATGCATGTCCAACTTGAGCTCATGCTGTAATTCTGACAACAGAAGCTCTACGGAAAACAATCCAGCAAAGGTGAAAACAACTATATACAGCACCCTTGGACTCAGTGAGCATGGATAACCATGTCTTAGCTGATGAATTCAAGATCTGTTCACCAACACTAGGTGCGCATGAGTCATTCTTGCTTGGTGGTCTTGGAGAAGGATCTTGAAGCTATGGCTGCCATGAATGCCATAAAGGAATGAATGCTGTATTTGGTGACAATAGGTACCATTCAAGAGGTCAACACAAACACAGAATTTGCCCTTAAGGCCAAAATGGTTGTGGTCTTAGCATTTGTGCCTGTCCTGGATTTGGGGGATTATGTTGCTAGTCTGAAGGAATATCTGCCCAAAAAGATTGAACCTCTTCTCAACGGATTTGAGGACAGCTCTGTCAGTCATCCAGCTGGGGGAGGACACAGTAGATGAGCTCCTTGGTTTCTGCCACCCATGTGGACATTGGATCACTGAGGATCACACTAACAGCTATTCTGGAGATGCTCGCCTTCAGCTCTGGAATGAATAGGGAATGTGCCATCTATTTGTTCACTGATAGCCTCTGAAAGGTGTAGAAGGACAGAATTGCCTGTTATGAAGAGCTCATTTCAGGGCGGAGTTCTCTGGTCAAACTGAAGAAATACTGCAAAGCAGATGAGTGTATTTCAAAGATTGTGTCTGATTAGAACCATAAAAGTCCCATAGATTATTTTTGTGCCAAAGCTCACAGTCATCAATTAGTCTAATAAAATATTTGTCCTGATTTGAGTTGGAACAGAACTAATTCTCTTCAGTGATTTTACTTTTCAGCTCAGTCTCTTCTAAGTAACTGCGCTTCCTAAAGCTAATGGCAGTTTTTTGCAGACAGTGTCTGCTTCTAGAAGTGATAATGCTCAATATTTACAGTTACTACCAAGATTAGTGTGCAGAAAGGCTCTTGACAATACTTGCTCCTGTGCAGACCAAGGTCACTGCTAAATCTTGTGTGCCGTGTTGGGGGTGCACAAAGTAAAAGGCTGCACCTCTGGGGAGGAGCAGACAGGACAGGTGACCCTTCACTGACCAATGAGGGATTCTATCCCGTATACATCACATTCACTATGAAGCTTGAGGGATCACAAGGGTCAAGCCTGTTCTTCAGTGGCCGTCATCTGAGGAGGACTCTGTCCATTCTGTGTTCGATCCTTATCGGTCTGTTCCTGAATCTAGTTCCAGAATCCAGCTCCTGAATCTGGTTCTCATCTGTCCCTGAGTCCAGTCTGGGACTTCCCCAGTGCCTGATTCACAGCGTTAGTGGTGGTGGTGAAGTAATTGCCATTGGGGAACTGGGTTCGATAATGGTTTTGTATATATTTCATTTTATTGTGATTACTTTCATGAAAGCTATTTAGATTTCCAGTCCACAAGTCTGTCTCCCCTCATTCCCTTTGGGAAGGGGGAGGGGTTAATAGAGAGCATCTGTTATTCATCTAGTGACCTGCTCAGCCCCAGCTCTTGACACATATCCTTATTCATGTATAAAGTACTTGTAACAGAAAGGTAGTGTTCTAAAAAGAACTAGGGTTCTTTTTAATATCTATTTTCTAGTTAGAATAAGGGGACAAGTAACATACAACAGCAGCTTTCAATTTAAAATTTGGGTTCTGCATGTGATATTGGACTTGATCTAATGAATTCTTCAGGCATACCTACCTGTCATTTCAAACACTACTAAAAAAAAAAAAACCAAACCACACCACCACTCTGCTCCACCCATTAACTTTCTTTAACATTGTGGCTTCCATTGATCTAGGATCATAGAATGGCTTGGGTTGTAAGGGACCTCTAAAGGTCTAGTCTGATCCCACTGCAGTGACCAGGGCCATCCTTAACTAGATCAGGTTACTCAGTGCCTTGTTGAGCCTCACCTGGAATATCTCCAGGGATGAGGCCTCAACTACCTCCCTGGGCAACCTGTTCCAGTGTTCTACCACCTATGCTTTCCGTAAACCACCTGCTGTCATGGTATTGTGGCTGTAGGGAAGCATATTAGCAATGCAGTTTTATTACAAAAAGTCTGATTCTTGAATGGTATTTTGCTGGAGGTATTCCAGGCACTCTGCAGAAGAACTACTGGCATGCAGAGGTAGAGACATCTATGGCAGACACTTTCACTACTTACTTTTTGACATGTATCCATTTTTTTATCCTTGGAATTTTTGTCTGTTCAGTGTTTGTCTTTAAGGCAAAAAGACACACAAAAAAAAAAAATCTGAGGAAGAGCTGTTCTTGCTTCTTTCTCAGTGGATACTAGTGCTTCTTAGCTCCTCATGTATTAGAAGTGAGTTCTGTGAAGAGGGAACTGATTTATATTTGATGTTCCTCTTTGAAAGGCAGAGAGGGTCTTCTGTCCTCTTGATGCTTGACTTCTAGTACCTTTAGAATTGAGTTTAATCAGAAAGTGCACCTTCTCTTGTAGTAAAACTGAAGTGCTGTTGTCTTGTGGGAGGAATTAACTGACCTTTTCCAATACCTTTGCCTGTGACAGCACCTATGCAGGAAATACATGTCCCTATGATGATATTGTTGAGGCATTGCTACTCCTGTAGCCCACTTAGGAGTGCTATAGAAGTATCTCCAGGCAACTCTGATTCAAGGTACAAGACATCAGTTCCTGATTACAGTGTCATGGATTGGAACAACCTTTGGCACAAGTTTGGACAGACATCTGAAGTCATAATTTTTAACTGTATAATACCATCTCCTGACACAGTAATCAGGGAGTGCTTGTTCCACATGGGAATGTCCACCCAGTTTGGATGAATTTGTTCCTTAGTTCTTCTACATCCATCCTTGAAGCCACAAGCTAGTGAGCTACTCTATTTCCCAGTTGTGACAGTGTAAGGGACCCAAGTAATCAGGTTTAAGCAGTGGGGGCTTGTGGTGGTGACTTGTTTGAGTAGGCTGTGAACTGCTCTGAGCTGGTCACTACTGTTGTCAGCCAGCTCTGAGGCAGCTGGAAACAACGCTGGCAACCCATCATAGGCCTCAGCCAGTTGGAGCGCATGGTATCTCGACTCAAACATATTTAAACAGGAAGTATTAATGAAGAATGGCTTGTGCCAACTAGACCTCCTGTGCAGTGGAATATGAATTTGAAATATGCAAGAGAGCCTGTATGGGAGGCACAAGTATGTGCAGGGGGGCCTGAGCCCACAGCTGGAAGAGTCCTGTGATCACCTCACTGGACTAATTTTGGCTGAGTGTAACTTATCTAAAATAAGACAAGTTGAGACTGGGGAATGGACACAATAAATGTGTCATGTACATTAAAAAAAAAAAATTCAGTTTGTTTGTATATCTGTGTCCTTTGTTTTTTAATGCCCAAATTAGCAATCAACAATATAGACAGTGGGATTGGATGCACCATCAGCAAGTTTGCAGATGACACCAAGCTGAGTGGTGCCGTCAATATGCCAGACAGATGGGGTGTCATCCAGAAGGACCTAGACAAGCTGGAGAGGTGGGCCCAGGTGAACCTCATGAGGTTCAATAAGACCAAGTGCAGAGTCCTGAACCTGGGCTGGAACAATCCCCACTGTCAATACAGGCTGGGGGATGAGGTGATAGAGAGCAGCCCTGCAGAAAAGGACTTGGGGGTGCTGATAGATGAGACGCTGGACTTGAGCAGACAGTGTGTGCTTGCAGCCTAGAAGGCCAATTGCATCCTGGGCTGCATCAAAAGAAGTGTGGCCAGCAGATTGAGAGAGGTGATTCTGCTGCTCTAC
>JAAGNO010021655.1:65142-84061 GCA_033439905.1 Ceryle rudis
AAGGTGGGAGGCGGGGGGGGGGGGGGGGGGGGGGGGGGGGGGGGGGGGGGGGGGGGGGGGAGGAGAAATAGGAATTGGTTATGGAACGATCCTTTGATATTCACAAAGTGCAAGAGATCTTCCAGCAGGAGCAAAAGATGGACAAGTCATATGCTGTATTTTTGTGTCTAATGGAATGTTGCTCATGAAATGGCTTTCTCAAGACTCATATAATCCCACTGCACATTGCAGTGGCTACGGAGACTGTATTTCTTCTTCAGTACTGTATTTTCTCCTCATTGTCCATGCCTTTGTGAAAAGCTCACAGTGCTCCTTTTCATATATCAAACTTTTTTTGCATCCAGAAATTTTAAAATGAGAACAGAGAATTCAAGTTCTGTTTCAGTGAGACTTTCTAGACTGTATGCCTATAAGAAAACTAGTGCTTGGAGTGATACTTGGAACTGTGATACTGCTGAAATATAATTTATGACTTCAGGAAAACCATCCAGACCATATCTGCCTCATTTCATGATTAGCAATTCCTTTGTATGCAAGTAAACTTAATCTTTCTCAGCTTGTGAAAGATCCTGTGTCTAAGGGGTTTGTGGAATGGACTTCAGGAATGATTTCTTCACAGAATAAGTCAATGTAAGGAGATTTCAAATTTCTGTACAAACTCCAGTCCCCTGAAAACCAGACAAAATACACAAGGGATCAAATTTAAGAGGAAAATCCTATTCTGCTTTAAGGTTAACATATGAACCACCTTATTAAATATGTATGTACTCCTTGACTATAAATCATATGCTGAAGGAAGGATGGCAAGTCAGTTATGACTCTCATCTTCCAAGATTTCTTTCCAGGCAAGGTTTGTAGGGAGAAGTAAAAATATTAGCCTCAACAGTTGAATACTGCAGGCAAGACTTCTGGCATATGCACATCTATATAAACTGACTGTGCCACAGAGAAAGGTACATAGGCCTTGGAAGCTTGTAGACCTTTATCTCCAATTTGCAGATTATTAAAAAGGCAGGCAAACTGGGAAAAGGGAAACAGAGATGAGGCTTGGCCAATGCAGAGGCAATTCTATGTGCTGCCCTGGTATGCCCAAAAGAAGTTTGCCCACTTGGCTGCTGCTGGCCAGAAACCATGTTTGCTGCAAGAGTTAGCATAATGAACAACAAACTTCCTGACGTGGTTTCAGCTTCTTGCTTTGTTTTGAAATATATAACAATAGTTGTGTGCTCAGATTCAGGGGAGACAAGTCACAGAAATCAGTTAATGATTAGTAGTTAGTAACATGCTTTCTCTCTGGAACAAAAGCACTTGGGCGTATCGTGTTAATAGAGGTTGTTTCTGATGCAGGTTTTAAGGTGAAATTATTTTACATTATACAATAAAGATTAAACCTTAAAGATTCAGCAACTGAAAATGATTGGATAATGTCTAGTATTTTTATACTATATTATAGTTCAAAATATTGGAAAGGAGGTGGGTTTTTCCTGTTTCTTTCATCTCTAGTCCCACAGACAGAAACTGTATAGAAACAATAACAGCTTTTTATAGTTTTGCCATTGACTTCAGTGGAAGGAACATTGGGTCTCTTGGCAGAGAATAGACTTCAAATCTTGCAAGCAACCATATCAACAATTACCTTGCCAAATGGAAAAATACAGCTTTTCTAATGTAACAGAAACAACCACGGTATTGTAGGCTATGTTTTATTTCTTTGATTACAGATATCAAACAAATTGAAGCTGACTTTAACAACTCCATCTCCTTTGCTTGTACTTCAATTATAAAGGAGACACTTGCCTCTGTTAAGCTCCTGTCAATTTTTGCTTTTAAAAAGAAACAGCAAAATTCAGGAAAAACACCTGTTAGCCCACAAATAGATGGTCATCAAATTACTGAGGTAACTAATGTAAAAGGTATGTAAAGCTGAGAATATATATTGACCTATTTTTTGATGTGGTTATAGGTTGGAGAATAATTTATGTTGACCTGCTTTTCCCAATGCCTCATATTTATAAAGATTATAAATAAATTGTGGCTGAGCATAGAAGTAAATTCAGTTTTCAGATGTGGTGACTTTAAAATGCATTTATGGAATTAACTTCCTCTTCGATATGCGTGTGCCCGTCTATTACGAAGCAGTAGGCAGTTTGCCTCCCTACACGTTTGTCAGGAGATGGCCTCCAATCTTCTAAGATTATTTTCTTTACAAAATCTTCCTTCCTTATAGCTGCTGTGAGACCGTACATATCAAGTCTTAAAAAAAGTTTTCATCTAGAACTCGCTCTTTGTAAGGCCAGAGGAAAAAGCATAGATTTTTGTACCATCCTGTAACATATAGAGTCATTTGTTGGTGAAACTAATATAGGTTCCTCTGGTGCTGGTGACTGTTGTGAAGGGGGATGCTTTTCCCTTAAAATCAGTAATATATTCAGCATAAAATCCCTTGATTTTTTCGGAAGCCCAGTTGCAGCAGAACCAGAATGTGTACAAACACAGGTTACATGAGGGACATATTCATTACCTTTGTCCCTGTGCTGATCCACGAGCCTTCTGCTTGACCTATCACAACTTGCTAAATTTGATGACCCTGTCACTCTGGATCTGGGAACACGATTCATTTAAGCTTTTAAAGAAAGATAATAGCAATGTAAATAAACTTTACAGTAACCCATAATGCTTTTAATAGCATGAGTGTTAACAGTGTTTTTTACAAAGTCCCAAGGCACTTTACAGCTATGCTATTAAAATAAGAAAAGTCATGAAATATAGAAGTTTAGTAGGGGGGGAGGATGGACCCTAATCCTTTGTAAATCTGTGAAATGTATGTCAGGGACTTACTTGTTATTGGCTTCTGACTGAGCTTATAAACATGGGTGTGTATAAAATGGTTATTGTTGTTTTTGTGGATGTAGGCTAGAGCTTTAAAGCAAATTTATTAATCATTAACAATCTCTCTGTACTGGAACTATTAAATAGACAGTGATTCATCATAAATGATTACATAAATCTCTAATGCAGAAAATTGAAGCAAAAGCTGAAGTCTGAATAACTGTTTGCGTGGCATAACTGTATGTTACGGTGTGTCTGCTAAGGCTCCAGTTCCATGGTGCCCAGTTGTATGTGTAACTTGATACAGGTTCTCTTCTCGGCTCTAGTTAAGGATGTGTTTTTAAGCTGGTGTATGGCCACAGGGCCCTACACACCTTTCTAGGCATACCATATGACAGACACTGTCCATGCATATATGTGGTGACAGTCTTTCTCTGGCCAATGCTGTGAAATGTGTCTGATGTCATTCCAATAATCTAAACCTATAAGATGTTTGTTTCCTCTTCACAGTCCTTAGTGAAAGCTCCACAATTTCCAAACTCGTTCTTCTCAGATTCTCCTTTTCCATTCCACAGCTGATCTAGATAGTCCTGTGTTAGTTCCTGCGCAGCTGATTTACCTGCCTGCACAAGACCTATCCACAGAATTTTTAGTACATACCAAGATTTTGACTTACTGTAGCAGACCCTTGATGGGATATGCTGGAATATTGAAAGAAGAGGGATAAATATTGTCCAAGAAGGTCATTACTTTGAACTCCATCTTTTGGCAGCTGCAATCTTTAGAAAAGGAAGGAGGGAGACAAGCAAAAAGAATTTAATAGATTCAAGAGATTAGAACCTTTTGGATCAGCTGGGGCTGGAGAACTTCAACCAAGGACAGCAAACAAATGGGCTGTAGTGATGTTTGAACCATTAGTCATCAGGTCTAACTAACTAGCAGAAAGGGGGTGAGGTATCAGAAAACAGACAAACAAATGCAGTGTCTGTCTTCAGAAATGATGCAGCTCAGCCTCAGTTCTCAAAAAAAAAATAAAATGACTCATAAGCAACTAGAACATAGCAAGGAAATAATTACTAGTATGGAGCTACTGAGAACATATTGCATCAGATGAGTCTGATTTCCTTCTACAACGGAACAGCATGTTTTGTGGACAGGTAAGAAGCTGTAGGTGTTAGATACTGTCAGAGCTTTGCTGAAACCAGCCTGTTTTCATGGCATTCTCACAAGTCAGGGAGGGAAATGCTGGAGCTCTGGCTGCTGGAGTGCAGGATGAGCTGTATTAAAGCATTCAGAGTTGATATCAACAGTGCACTTCAAAATGGGGGACAACTTGTCATCAAAGACAGAGGTAGGAGTTATATTGCATCACAGTGAGCGACCATGATCACACTGTTGCACAAAAGAAGCAGAGAAGTCCAGGCTTTGACATGCACAGCTTGCAGTTATCTTTTACAAGTAACTCTTGTGCTGGTAAAAGCTTAGCTTAATATCTAACGTTCAGTTTGGGGCACTGAACTTAAAGCAAGACACAGACCAGCAGCAGGAATGATCAGAGCCTAGTGACCATGATATATAACAACCGACTGAATGACACAACCCAAAGAGTATGGAGGAAAGGAAAGCTGATGGGGATACATAGTTTCTGAAAACTTGGATCCTGTATGAAAAGAGGGTCTGAGCTGTTTGCTGTATTCCAGGTGATAGGACAGATCGTAGGCAGCATAACAGGTTAGAAAGATTCAGACCACACATTAAAAATAAAATAAAAAAAACACAAAACTCGCAGACTCTGATGATGCAGGTAAAGTATCATTGGAATAGATTTTCTGAGGTGGCTGGGATCTTTAGAAATCTTTAAGGAATGAATTAGACAAACTTTTGTCAGATACAACATAAGCGTATTTGAGCTTCCCTTAAAGTAAGAAATACATAGATGACCTTTCTGGGTCCATTCTTTCCCTATTTTTCCCATGGTTCTAATAATTACATTAAGACATCATAGTGTACTTATGTCATTTCGCTCACATTTTGTTGGAGACTAGTAACAAATTTTCCAATTCATTGTGCTACCCTGCAAGTTTGCATTGATATCTCTCTGCTAAAGCCTTTACAAAATGCAAAATGAATAAATAGTCTTTTAATGAAATGTATCCATGAAATGTAGGCCATTTCCTCTCAGAATTGAATTAAGCATTACAAGTGATCAATAACTAGGTTTCTGTATCTTCCGAAAAGCTCTGCTGTAGAGTTCTCTTACCCTGGGCTATTCATAGAACATGGCTGATGTTTTATCTCTGACTCTCTGAAAACATCTGAAACCAGTTGGCTGTCTTAAAAGATTTGTGACTAGATAGATTGATCCTGTCTTTCAGCTGTAGGTTACTGGGTCAAATTTAGCTTAACCCCAGAATTAGGAGTGGTGCGTACTACTGCGTGCTATTGGAGACCTCTGCAAAAACCTGTTCAGATTTCTGTGACTCTGATGAGCAGTTATCATCCTTTTTAGAGAGTAACAAAAACAGAGTCAAAATCTGCAAGAATTTAGGCACCTCAATTCAATATTTCGGTGCACAAGCAGCTTGAGTTTAGATGCTGTGAGCATTCCTTATTTTGGCTTTTGTAGTAGTCTTCCCCCAGACTGGTTTAAAACACTTAGTTGTGGGTATGTAAGTGACTGTCCTGCTCCTTGTGCTATATACCCTTTACATACATAAAAATCTTTTCATCCCATAATTGCATGGCACTGGTCACAAGCGCCAGTGAAATATCTGAACCCAAAGATGCCTAAACAGGGAATGGAAGCATGGCATTTTCTTTGGCTTGTCAACGCTGGGCTAAGTCTGTCCTCTGGCACTGCTGTGACATGTGATTCAGCTTTCTGCCACACAAATGGGTCTAAGTGGATGTTTGAGTGGTGTGGTACATGTGCCTGGTGCTGGTTCTCTGCACAGGAGTGCACTCATATTTGTCATAAATGGTATGTCAAATCCAATTCGATGTTTCTGTAATGAAAAAACTTTTTTAAAAAGATTAATCTACTTCTTCTAGTTTGGGGTAGATATGGTAAATAGAAATATTTTCTATTTCAAAGATTCCCATTTAATCAGATGGAGCTTAAGTTAAATTTTTGTTAATTATTTGTAAGTCAGAAATATGTCTGCTATGGATATGATGGGATTCTAATATCTGGCAATATGATCAGTAGAGATAGACATTCCTTCTTTTTTTATATATGCTTTTAGGTTTTCAAAATCCTATATTGCAGTATTGTTCAGATATTAACATTTATGGAAAACTCACTGGCGTCTCCTCCAGCCTTTGGTTTTAGTGAGCTGTACGGTCCATGGTGTAAACTGAATCCATTTAATCTATTGTTATTTACGTGTTTGTTTTCATTTTTCTTTTTTTTTTTTTTTTCTGTCAAAGTGGTTGCTTATTTGGGGCCTGGGGGACTTGGTTTCCATTCTTCCAACTCCATAGTGCTTAGCTGTGTGCTCATGTCTCATCTTTTTCCAAGAGAGGCAGGTGAGGTCAAAGTTGCTGGATGAGGAAGGATGAATGAAGGGTCTTCAGCACCGAGATCTTTATCTGCTTCAGCTTTATATAGCCCTTGTACGTAATGACAGTGGGCAGTTTAAAAACTGTGTATGTCATTGCATTCTGCCTTTAAAATAGCTTCAGATAACTTCATCTTCTCATCCCCTTACTCCTCCTCTCACTCACCAGTGAACAGGGCATGAGGTCTTTGAATTCCTTCTCATCCTGCTGCAAGCACTCCAGTCCACTAAGTTTTCCATCTGACCTATGCAGTTGTCTTTTCAATTGTTCAGTGGTGTATACTAATGTGTTTTAAGCTACCTGACTATTAAGGACTGTCTATATTTTGCTACAGTGCTTCTCATTTTCATTTCTGTTTTGTCGCTGTTAAAACTGGAAGCCTTAATTAACCGTGTACTTCACATTTGTTACCTGTTACCAAGGCAATATTGTCTTTAAATCTGAGGAGGTGGATTTGCTTTCGTTTTATCCCAAGTGCTCTATTCTGATTTCAGATCTGCACCTGCTTAGCAACAAAAAGACACGTGCTCAAGGGGCTAACTGTAACCTTGGCTTAAAAGTACATCTGAGCCTAGATAGGATTGTTCTTAAAACCAAAGCTCAACCTCCGAGTATTTAGCAGTAGCCCTGTATGTTATAATAATCATCTATACTAGATTCCAGTGCGGTCTATTTATTTCTTTAAAAAAACTTCTTTATTTTGAATACAGAGCAGTAGGGTAGGCCTTCATGTGGGGTAACCAAACGTTATGACTTGTAATTAGTGGGGTGACATGCAGGTATATACTTAAGTGTGTACTGTGCTAGAAATACCCACGTTTCTGCTATGGTTTAAGAGGGAACATATTTTTTCCTGTTGGAGTATAAAGAAAAGGCAAAAATGTCTCTCTTCTCAGCCCCCATATATTTTATTTTTTTTAGTGTAGGAAGATTCTTTCTTCTCAGTTGCATTGTGTCTGCTATTTGCTGCCATCAGCTGCCAGCCCTCCCTGCACATGCACAGTTATACCAAATAAATTGCCCTCCACCTTACCTTAAGCTGAAGAACTTTTCTGGCTTCTCCAGTTTTCCACCTTGAGGTCTTTAACTACACTCTTCTGTGCCGGGGAGAAATTCTGCACAGATGAAAAGCAGACTGTAGAAGGACATATAATAATTATACTAGCAGAAAAATGTCAGCAGACTAATGTAGGTCCCCTATAGGGGTTTGAATCATCTTATGAAAAGTGAAGCCATTAAATAAAACAAAATGTTAGAGATTTTGTTGGGAGTGACAGAAGCAGCCAAATGTTCTTCCTGCTCTGTGACATTCTGCAGTTTTTGGCTAAGAACAGCAGCCTATCTTTCTCAGTTATCAGAGCTCAGATGTATATAAAGGTTACTTAAGATTGTGATATGGGGAGAAAAATGTGAACCATGCCCTGGTAAAAGTACTTTTGAGTATTTTATCATTAATTGTTTAAAATGAAAATAAAATGAAAATATCTGCAGCCCAGTCCTGGGAACAAAGGAGTTCAGAGACACTGCAGAAGCTTGTGAGGATTATCTGGTTTCTTGCTTTTGAATTCAGGCTCAGTTGCAAACCCAGAATTACAAGGCTGACCTACACAGTTTTGTTAATACAAAAAAAAAATATTTAAAAAATCAAGAGCTAGAAAAATACCGAGTGAGGTGTGACCCCACACAATTCTTACAGAATTAATATTCAGGATTTGCATGTGTTTATTTAACCTTGGTGTTTGTAACTACTTATTAATGAGGTTTTTGAAACACCCTAGTCACTGCCCTTGTTTCACTGAAGGGGAAATGGAGTCTCTGCTTGCAAAACTTCGGTGAATATGCTTTCGTTATTCTAAGAGGAAAAGACATATTCTTTGACAAGTGTGCAAAGGAAAGAAAAAAAAAATCTGCCTGTGAGTGGGAGTCCAGTTTTCTACCCTGTATCTTACTGGAATACTGTAAGAAAGACTGTAAGAAAGGTTTCTTACATTACATCAGCCACAAATGACATGAGAATTTTCTTTAAGTTACTTCTGAAGCTGGTACCCAGGAGACTCTTGTTCATGCAGAAGTTATTTTTAAATTTTCAAAGAAAAGACAAAGAGTGTAACTTTTGTTTCATTCTCACAGTTCCTTTTTAATCTCTCCTATCTCTGCTGGGTCCAATGTTCCTATAGGTGAGCCTTTTCTATTTTTTTTTCCTCCAACGTAGTGTTAATTCACTGATAATCAAATACTAGTCTTTGATGGAGAGGTCTCTCTAGGGCAGGTGTTCCTTCACCCTATACCAGGTATTACTAGACCTTTGAGGGCTTTAGCTTAGGTTGAAATTTCAGGTTGACCCTTTAAATAATGTTCTGTGTGGGCTTTTAAATCAAAGCTGTTAATGGTGAAGGTGTAAAAACCCTCCAACCGCTAACTTTTGCGATACTCTCCATTCAACATGGTAATAAGGAATTGTTTTTTAGGATAGCCTGCTACTATAGGGCCAAGTGTTATTACAGCTGTAAATAAACTGTGGCTGCAAGGGGTGCAGTTACAGAGTAGGGAATGGTATGAGATGCATATGAAGGATCCATGTAAGGTGGGGGCAACACTGTCCACTACAGCGGGGGCTTTATTCTTAGTCTATAAAATGATGTGTCCCAGAATAAGATGAAGCAGTGGCCAAATCCATGGAAAATACTGCCTCCTTTCTTCCTGGACACTTTCTCTGGACATTTGGTTGGCTATGAAGATTGCTTCATATTTGTGTGTTTACATCCTCCTGGTAGAACCAGCAGGGCTTGGGCAAAGAAAACCAAGCTCTGTTCTTGTTCAGTTAACAGTACTTAGCAGTTTACAAGTCTCGTGTCTTCTTGTCTCTTATCTGCAGCATGAGGTTGTTCTACATTCTGAACTAATAGAGTTTAGAGCTGCAACATCTTTTTTGGCAGCGACTAATGCACGAGCCAGAAAGAGCACCATTTGGTTTGCAGATCCCATAATCAGCCAGAGTCTAATCTCAGCCATACTTGTGTCATCTACTATAATTCTACTCAAGCAAATGGCTTTACTCTGGGTATTACATGATGTAATTGAAATCGGGATCTGTCTCAAAATGTAGAGCTCTGACATTAAAACAAACAAACAAAAAACCAAAAAAACCAAACCCCAAACCAACCAGACGTCCAAAGCAACACATTTTTAAACTAAGCAAAAGATGTAACATGGGTAACAGCTCCAGTGCACACCAGGCCCATAATGACCGAGTATGTCATTTTCAAACAAAACCATATAGCATTGTCACAGACCTGAAAGTGCAACCCTTGTGACAAGACAAAACCCGAAAGCCAACAGCTCCGAGTGACCTTATTCATTCGTTCTTTTTGGAAGAAGGTTTAAATGACGTAAAGACCTTGTGGTTTTGGCTATCTGCTCACAAACAGGACAGCTTTGAGTATCTTCCCGTTCCCATAGAAATAAATGACAATAATATGTGTGGTGCTGAAATGCACGGTAATGTGCAGCATAAAATGCAAAGCCTTAGCAGCACCCGCTGCACAAGCAGCTCAGCAGTGCCCAAGTAGACCGAAACAGATTTTCTGAGGCATGGACTGAAAGGTGTTCCAATGACAAACTACATTTAGCAGAATATAGCTAAATAAAAAGTGCCTCTGTCACATACTGCAGCTAGATATATTCCTGAAACACTTTAAACTAAAAAGCCTTTAGGATTCTAAACAACCCATATGTCTGTCAAAGCTGTCATTGTGCTACAGCAAGTAAAGGAAACAAAACTTAATTTGTAATGAAGCTTCCCCCAGCTGAAAGCACAAGTCTTCCCCGTTTTCGTTTAAGCCTCTGTTCACAATCACAGTGCGTTCTCTCTCTCTCTCTCATTCCCTCCCCCTCCGATTCCCTATAAAATGCTTTGCATTTCCTTTCAAATCACGTCAAGTTAATTTTATGGCAAACAATCCCTGTTTTCTGAAACACACAAAAGAAATATAATTATTGCTGGGCAAAGGGTGAAGGAGAGTTGGAAGTAAACTGAACACAATGCTGGCAATAGTTTTTGGGCACCGGTGCTGGGAAGATTCTAGCAACCTAAGCAAAAAAAAATCATTAATTATAAATGGGAAACTTTGTAGTGTAATTCTAAAATCAGAAGGAGAAAGCAACATCCTACTACCAAAATGCATCCCTGGATGCACAGCCCAGAAGGCCAATCTCATCCTCAGCTGTATCAAAAAGAAGCGTGGCCAGCAGGTCAAGGCAGGTAATTCTGTCATTTTACTCTACTCTGGTGAGACCTCACCTTGAGTACTGTGTTCAGTTCAAGAAGGACACGAATGTGTTGGAGCAGGTCCAGAGGTTGTCACAAAGGTGATCAGGGGGCTGGAGCACCTCTGCTGTGAGGACAGGCTGAGAGAGCTGGGGGTGTTAGGCCTGGAGAGCAGGAGGCTTCAGGGAGATCTTATTGTGACCTTCTGGTACCTGTAAGGGGGCCTGTAAGAAAGGCGGGGACAGGCTTTTTAGCAGCGCCTGTTGTGACAGTACAAGGGGTGATGGTTTTAAATCAAAAGAAGGTAGATTTAGACTAGACAGAAGGAAGACATCTTTTACAATGGGGATGGTGAGATACTGGCCCAGGTTGCCCAGAGAGGTGCTTGATGTCCTATCCCTGGAAACATTCCAGGTGAGGTGGGGCAGAGTTCTGAGCAACCTCTTGTAGTTGCAGATGTCCCTGCTCACTTCAGGGGGGTTGGACCAGGTGACCTGTAAAGGTCTCTTCCAACCCAAAGCATTCTATGAAAAAACAAAAACAAAAACAAACCAAAAACCAACAAAACCCCAAGAAGACCTATTACTCAGCAGATGACCTTTTTGGTAAATAAACCATTCTTTGTTTCATTAAGGTACATAACTGAAGAAACGTTCCCGTGCTTTAATTTTCAAATTTGCTGTTGTGACAAGGTGAGATTTTAGTACATGTAGCTTTGACATTCTGTTTCTACTGTAATCAGTGGGGGTTTTTGTCATTGGGACAATTTGTTGTAGCCAAAACAGCACTTTGGCAATTCTTACCCAAAGGTGTGATCCTCATGTGTGCGTGCTTTTCTTCTTCCTGTAAGTCAGGCTGCTCCAATAAGTTCAGCCATCTCTCTCTGTACAGAGACAACACGTGGCTCAGAATTGACTGCTATATCTACTCTGCTTCCTTTTCTCATGTGGACTGAGTGTTTTTGAACTTGTTTGTTTTGGTGCTTTTAACGTACAATTGCTTTCAAATACTTTTGATATAAGTGGCACTACAGGCAAGCGAGGCTGGCAAGATCTGGTCCTCACTGCAAACATTGCACAGTTGTAATCATCTAAATTGCCTTCTGAAATTGTTCACTAGATAAAAATTAATAAATCCTATAAATGAAATCCAATGCACCGTTAGGCTGTTGACATTAAATCTGGCATAAAAACATAGTTGTAAATGTAGTGATTTGTATACACATTGATTTGGGGCCAAATCTTGAGGTCCTTGAACAATTTTTAAATCGGTGCTTACTCCAGCAAGTCTATTGAATGGGAGTGAAAACAGTGGCTTAAGTTGTAGCTCTGAGAGCTATCTGTGAAGATTTAATTTCTTTATGCTGATCTCCCACCTGCTTCATGCAGGGAGAAAGAGTTCAGAGTTCATTTGGGCATCTCAGAGGATTCAGTTTCACAATTCAATTCGTTACTGCCTGTGTTTTTCCCCATCAAATTTTGCAAGTTTTTTTTATGTATGTATACCCACTAATGTTGTAACAGACCCTAGGGCTGCCTCAAGTTGTAGTTTGGTAGGAAATATAGTGAACTGAACTAAAGGCATATATTTAATTGGAATATCAATAAGAAGAAAATTCTCATTTATTACAGGATGAAACCAAAATAACACTTCTCAAATCAATGGAGTTACTTCACAATTCTATCAGCAGCTCTGAAAACCAAGCAAAGCCTCAAGTATGGGGTTTTTGTAGACTCTTTAGGAAAAAAAAAAAAACCAACAAACCAACAACTGGTTATGAGTTGTCTTGGATGAATTTAAAAAAGTTAGAAAATGAGTGATTCTGTAAACACAGTTTTAATCTACCGACAGATGGGAGAAATGGAGAACAGGTTGTAAAAGTATAAGCTAAAGCATTATTAATATTGTACTGTTACTGAGCCAACTTGTAGAGGAACTGAAAAAAACATCCTATTGGTTAAGTAATCACTACACATATGCTTTTGGAGAGTAATACTTTGAATTTTCAAAGCTTTTATATGTGTCAGTTCTGCTAAAAGGATGAAACTGCAAAAATGCACTGGTAGCAAGTTTAAAGCATTAATAGCAATGTCAGATACACTTTAAGGATAATCACAACTCCTTTTACATCCAGTAGACCTAGTCGTCTCAGATATGGAAATAAGACTTTTGACAACTAAAAATGTTTGAGAAAGTGGGAAAAGGCCAAAGAATGTTGTATAATATTTTAAAGCTGTGTAGATATTTCATGCCTTGGTTTTGAGTACTGGATTCTGTGCTACACGTATATCATCCTGGTGGTCTTTAACAGTGATTGCATAATAACTGTGGCTTCTTCCCTTTCTTACAATGGTAACTGGATATTGAGAGACCTCTTTTTTTTTTTTTTCTTTTTTTAAGAAAATAATAATAGCACTGTTTTATTCCAGGAGAGGATTAAGATACTCCAAGTATCAGGAATAGATGTAACTGAGTCCTCAAACTACCCACCTGGAATTAATTTCAAACTCATATTAGGGATAATAACATTGATTGAGATGTACTTACATCTGCATGATTTTGTAAAATAGGTATGTTCCAACATGTATTTAAATACATAGAGCTCAGCTCTGTGACAATAAATGCAGACAGGAGGCAAAGTCTTCTCTCAATGAGTGCTTGTGTACTCGGGAACATCTTTATTCCAGATGACATTCACTGATGTGCAGCTCAACTTGTTAATCGCTAGTGAAGAAAGGGGAGAAAGTTTAGCTACTGGCCAGTTCTAGTTTTAAGATGTGATTTAAAAACAGGATACGAAAGATGGTTTATTTTGAGTGAGATCAAACTTGGCCTTTATTTAGGTTTTTAAGCTTAAGAACAAACCGAGTCCACTGTGAGAACTGCTCGGGTAAATCACCAGCACCGCACAGGATCACACCCTGTGCTTGAACACTCAAGGTGTCAAGCTGTGCATGTAGAGATGTACGAGATGAGAATGTACTTCACTGCGTCACTAAATCTATACATATTAAAATATAATACTAAAAATTATTCTTATTCTGGTGTTTAGAGTAATAATGATTAGAGCCGACTGGGACTACTCATAATGCTGTGTCTGGTCTAAGAGGTGCTGCCTGTGATCATAATGGAAACTGGGTCAAAGCCAGAAGCTTTTCAAAATCCCGTGAAGTGTGTCTCTGCCTTGCTGGCAGAATATTAATCTTTGAGGTTTGTTTCTGGATGCCACATTTCAGTGTCTGAAATCTGCTATGAGTGACTTGAGATTTCTGATTACCTGGGAGACAAATCAGGCCCCCAAGAAGATGTGTGTGTTTGGGGTGGCTTTATTTGTTTTGTTGTGGTTTTTTTTCTAACTGTGCCTATTATTTTATAAGGAAACTTAACTTCATGATACAGCTCACCCTAAGGACAACATTGTTTAATATTATGGGTTGCATGAGTCTAAAGAGGAGACATATATCTATATATAGATAGAGCTATCATGTGTGAATGTGTCATCTCTGAATCCTAATCCTAACTTGGGAAATAAGAGCAGTTGCTAGATCACTGAAGTAAGGTGAAAAAGACAAATTACCTCAGGGTGCCTCAGGATCCCAGGACTAGAATATTTGTGTTTTAATGTTTGTATTTGTTCTATTCCTGGTATTCAGTAAGGGCCCTTTCACACCTGAAGAAGGAAGAAGTTATCCTCACGCTGATAGAACAGTAGCCACTAAATGCAGGAATATCTTCTCATACTATGTCCTTTGTATTCCATTATGTTTGTAGAGCATCTTACATGTTTTGGTGACTACTTGAGGTTCCCTGTAAGCTTATTTAAGATGTTTGTTTAACTCTTGATAACATCTGCTTTGATAGTAAAAATATTCTCAGAATGGATTAAAATAATTCAGAACTTGTAAGTTTTCTGCACGATTAGTACATAATTTTCCTTGAAATTTTAATACCTTTATTTCAACCACTCTGTTACTCCAGATTGATCTTTGATTCTGTTCAAGGAAAAAAGCCATACAATATCTTTGGAACCTCACCTGCTTCTACTAGAGTCGTTACAAGATTTCTCTTAGACCTTACTATAGATTTTTCAAAGAGGGTGAAATAAATGTTTCTAGTCAAAAGAAAGAAAGGGAAAATGGAAATTGAAGTTTAAATATAAGCACTTGAAGAAACTGTTGGGCCTTCTTTCTGTGGTAAGATGTCTCCCTTTTCCATGATGCCAGGAAGTCTTCAAGCCACTCAGCACCTTTGAAAATCAAGCCATTTTTATAACATTTGAGGTCTAAAGTTGAACCCCCTTTTATTTCTTTGCCGGTAAATTATAATTGATATTTCATATGCATAATTATATTTCTCTTCTAATGTAACTCCTCCAGTTATGAAACTTAAGATGCAATCATACAGCGAATAAGTAACAAACTCAGAAATAAAGCATAAAAGTCTTATCCTCTGCCTCAAAACTCCTGGGTGCCTGTGTTTTGCTTTTTGTCTAAAGATTGTTCATAAGGGTGTGAATTTGGGAGCTAAGCAAGCTGACAATTTCTCTTCAAAGTCATCCCTGCTGCAATTCATTTTCAGTCTTTTCAGTCTCCCTTGGACAGTTACAAAAGACAGCTTTATTATGCAGCTTTCTTTCCCCTATTTTTGTACATATCATTTTCTGTTTGTCATGTTTAGGGCACCTCCATTTCTTCTGTCTCAGAGAAGCAGAGATAATTACATTAAGTGTGGAAGTCTCCTTGTTTTGCTTTTGGACAGTAAACCATAGAATTATTTTCCATTTTTCTTAAGTTTTAGTGGTTCTGGTTGAGTGTTAATGTGGCAAGACCCATGTGGTAACACAGAGCTACAATTACAAGCTGGGGAAGGCTAGTCTTGTGCTAATAAAGTGACTTTATGTTGTCCTTGTGAGATGTATTAGCTACTAGCTGCATTACAGCATCTTTCCTTCTATATAAATCCCCAGGAAAAGATGTAGGAGTTGGAAGAGACTGGAAGATATCTTCAATCCTGTTTAATCACCACAAGTAAAGGGAAAGTATTAGAAATACCCCTGAGGCTAATCCTGACAAATCACCCTCGTTTTGAAAGGTAGAACTGATATCTGCAACCGTGTTGCATTCAAGCTTCCACATAGAGGAAAACCTGCGCCGGTCTGAAGCAGTCAGCTTCGCACCTAGACTTTGTGAGCTTGATCATCTGGATGTCCAGTTTAAAACTCTTAAGGTATTCAGGTACTGCAGTGGTGAGGATTATGTAGATAACTCACTGGCTAGAAGGTTAAATCTGTTTCTCGGGATGGGAATACCAAATTAATGATCACTTCAAAACCGTATATGACTTACCTCCCAGACATGCAGAGCTCTCCTCTACATCTGTCTTCCTATTCCCTTCACGTCCGCTCCAGTGCAGAGCCTCTCTTGCTGCCAGTAGTGCTTTCTCTGGTAGGGCTGAAGGTGAAGGGCTGATCTCCCATTTTCCTGAGCTGGAACAACCATACAGATTTCCAGCTGAAAATCACATACTGCAGAAGGCACCATGCTGTATAGAACAGCTGCTCCCCAGCTCTGTCCTTCCTCTCCATAGGTCCTCTCTCCTCAAAATGGCCATTGCTTGAACCAAGCGGTGTGTAACCAACCTGTGCACATACATTGGTTTGGTACAGCAGTATGTGAGTTGTGGGTGCGGGGAGGGGGCTGCCTTTCCCAGAGACCCTCATAGGTGTAGCAAAGATACTGCACCTGCCAATCAATTTTTGGGGCACTGGCTTGTTCTGCTCCACCCAGTGCAACAAAGCAGGTGGGAGCATCTGCCCTTGCTTTTGTAGCCATTGGAACAGCGACTAAAGATGAGATTGCATATTCCAAAGTCACATATGTTGTTCCAGAGGATAAATCAAGGTTTTGTTTGATTTCAAAATGGGAACAAACCAAATGCTTTCATGCACTGAAATTCTCAGTTTTGGGAGAAGCATCCTGGGTTGGAACTGTTAGTCACGCTGTATTGAGGGCTTTAAAAATGCATCATGTTTAATAGACAGGTGCTGTCTTTTCAATCTCTGCAAGGACTTCCAGCTTGCTCTGCATCCAGCACTGCCATTAAGGAATAAAACTGATCTTCTATTTGTACCAATTTCTCAGGAATGGTATTTTGCTTTTACTGCAAACATGTCTGCCTGATACAAGAATTGTGAAGAATCTTTCCTGGGCTCAGCCTTAAACTAATCCCCGATTTCTTTTTTTCCTCCTTCTTTTGTCATAGAAAAAGGTGTCAAGCTTAACATCCTTTACCTTCAGTCTTCAAAATTCAACCAGAAGATACCCAGTTGCTGGGATGTGATGTTGATTTCCTCACTGGAAAACAGTGCATGAAATAGTCCTTCACAAGGACGTATTTTCCAGTTGAGGAACCCCTAAAGAGTTTATTGCCAACTTCTCTGTTCCCTTCCCACCATTCCACTTTGCCTAGGAAGAACTTACTGTACCCTTTGCCTCCTCCTCTCCTTGTCTCTGCCTTTTCTGCACCCATATTTAAGACCTGCTTTGAATCTTGTACTTCCCTTTGAAGTTCTTTTGCATCCATCTGCTTGCACATCCTTGATAACCTCTTTCGAGCACGTTATGAGACAAAAAACAAGTTTGTAAGTCCCACTAGCTGTACAGTACACATATGATCACCCAAGTGTGAGCCAGGAGCTCTGTTTACTTGGTCTCTTTCTGCCCTTGTAGGGTGGATCCATATTTTCTCTCTTCCCCTCAGGGTGCCTTTTTCTGATTCCAAATTTGTCAAGGAGGAGGAAAAAAAATGGACTTTTCTTTTGCTTAACTATTAAAATTACATTACTATAAAATACTAGTAGTTAAGATGCCTGTGAACTTTTGTTTGCCCTCACTAACTAAGCTGATAAGGGCTCCCAAGAGAGACTTTTTACAGCGGCGTAAATTGGGGCTTGCTCTAGTGACCTGGTAATCTACTGATACAAGTTGTTTCCATGGAAACTATTTTTTTTATTATTAAAAAAAATAATCACAGAATAACTTCTTTAGAAAAGCCCTGGAAAACAAGACTGAACGATTCTGGTTTAGCTTTTGTTATGGCTTCAGTGTGTAATTTGCTAGCCCTTGGTGCCTCTGTTTACATCTCTGTGTACCGTATATATTGATGTTTGCCTAATGAAATGCTGCTCGGGAAGATTTATGGGTGTACATTAATAGAATAATTAAAGGTCTTCCACCAGCTCTGATGAAATATGTACCAGATCAAGGAAAAAGAGGGAGCAGAAGTGAGAGGTGGGAGGTGATGTGTCTGCACCTATGGCCTGACACGTTGCAGGGTGATGTCCGTGTGGGTGTAGAGATGCACCCAGGGAGCCAGGGCCAGCAGCCCTGCGGGGAAGGGGTAGGGGTGCCAGGGGGGTGGGGGGCAGTGTTTGTACTGGTGGCTTTTCTGGGCTTTTACCTGCTGAGAAAGCAGCCTCTCGACCTCTCCTTACCCCACCTCCTTCTAACTGGGCTCCCTCGGGAAATTCAAGAGGATTGGAAGGGAAGATGCAAAGAAAGGGAGAGGTGGAAGGCAAAAGCAGGGACCCCACCCTGCGCGTGGGGAAGAGACTGCATCCAGAATAGCTTTGTGCAAGGGGGGCAGGAAGAGAAAGGAGAAAAAAACCCCAAACCTTAAAGTCCCTGAGGGCGGGGGGGTTAACCCGGGGAAACTTTCCGCGGCAGCGGGTTGGGGCTGCGGCTGCTCCAGCATTCCCGGCTCGGCTGAGCGTCACATCTGACGTGGGGGCCGAGAGGGCGGGCAGGCCCGGGCGGGCACCCACCCACCCGCCGGGGATCCCCGCGGGGACCGCCGAGCCTGGCCGAGCCCGCGGGGGTGGCCCCGGCACGGCACCGGCTCTGTCCGGGGGTGTGTCCGTCTGTCCGGGTGTGTGCGCGCGCCTGTGTCCGGGTGCGTGTCCGTCTGTCCGGGTGTGTGTGTCCGTCCATCCGGGTGTGTGTGTGTGTGTGTGTGTCCGTCCGTCCATTCGGGCGTGCAGCTGTGTGTCCGGGTGTGCAGCCGTGCGGGTGTGTGTCCGTCTGTCCGTGCGCGCAGGTAGCGGGGGGGAGAGCAGTTCACCCGCAGCGGCGGCGCGGGAGGCGGCTGCTCACTTTGCGAACGGATGGATGGCTGGGAAAGATCCTGCCATCCCATTTGTGTTCTCTTCATACGTCTTTCCTCCGCGCTTTCTTTTTTTTTTTTTTTTTTTTTTTTTTTTTAAAT